>LR990098.1:3954274-4161952 GCA_905147235.1 Erynnis tages
TACCTAGTTAGTAGAAATTTATTTTAAGCATTAAAATGACATTTTTTTTAAATCGCAAAGAGAGAAGAAGAAGAGAAGAGAAAGAGAAGTGTAAAAAATGGACATTATTTTTAGTATTTGTTTGTTGTTTTCTAAAAGTTGTATGTTTTGCTTTTATTTGGCAGAGCGAAGTCTCTCAGGTCATTTGGTTTTTAATAAGTTGTTGAGTCATATTAGCTCTACCAGATAATATTTGTCATAATGTGTTTCATTTCATTTTTTATCCGCTTCCGTTGAAATTGATTTAAAAACAACTTGGAATAACTTTGATTTCAATCATAGGGACGACGTGAATCAAATTTAAAATTGTATGTTTTGTTTTTAAGCATGACTTTAAATATTTTTAAATTTCAAGATATCGAAAACGGGACACCTCAAAATTCAGGACTTTTTAGGCCACTTTTATTTTGGCGAGAACTGCAGCTATGTCGTCACGTTTTAGAGAAACAATTATTATTAATAAATGAAAAGGATATAAGTATATGTATATTACTTAATTTAATTTACATACCTACTACGGGGTTTTAAAGGAAACTAATTTCTTAAATAGGTAAGTTTCCTAATTATAATGATTGCTTTAATATGTATAAATTTTATAATTTGTTTTTACCTATTAATTAACAACAATCACGTACTTACCTATGAACAAAAAATAACTGATGTTTTTCTTATTTTTAAAATCATTGTCAATGCTAACCAAATATTATTATCATTGGCTGATTTACTAACCTTTATGGGGGTCCATTGCTATCCTTAAAAAATATTACATGTCCTGACAACACGAACACCTCCTTCCCCTTCGATTTGTAAATTTGAATTTCAATCGAACTTTTTGCGCACAGATAAATCAATTATGATTTCGAGAACACTTCCAAATATTTAAACGGAACTTAGTAAAATATTTAATAAAATATTTAATAAATATTTTAAAAATTATTAATGCGAATACTATTTTGAACAATATGTCTCGAATGTTGTTCTCGTGATATGTAAACAAACACTGAGTGAGTGGAACGAACGTAGTCAATGATTACAAAGCAGTGAAGTCCCTTATCGATAAAATCATGTTTGTAAAGATATTATTTCGTTTTCTTATGATGAATAAATGATTAGCAAACGATCATGTAAGTGGTCACTGCAACTTGAAATCGTCACGTGAAATCTCAAATTGTATAAAAATCCTTCTGAAGTTGCATATGAATATATTGCAACTCATGAAGACTAAGGCAGCGTTTACTTTAGACGCGATTTTGTACGAATTCAACTCATAAGGTGCTAAATTTTAACAATGGTAACAAAATACTTGATACAAAAGACACCAACCTCAAAAATAGTGATCCTAAAGTTTGTAACAAATTTTATTTTATACTTTTTTGAAGTCGGTTTAATTTTTTTAAATGATTTCTTTTCGTTATTTTTAGTTTTAAGTCCATTTTTGATAACCGATCGATTTTGATAAAACTTTTACCATTCCCTAAGTTGAACAAAATGCAAATAATCAAAAAAAGAATGAACGCGATCCGTCAATTAGTTTCGGAGGTCAATTTTAATTATGTGTGGACAAACATATCTACATACATACATACACCCATGAAAATTGGTATTCTTGTTGTGAAGTCGTAATAGGCTGTGGCTGCTTTTCCACCAGAGATGTGCGAGGATGCGTAGCGAGGGATGCGTTTTTGAAGAACCAATAGAATTCCTTCATTTACCTAGCCTCGCTTAGCACAGCTCTGGTGGAAACGGCTTAGCGGAGCGAGGCTACGTAAATCACTCGCTACGCATCCTCGCACATCTCTGGTGGAAACACAACCTAGACTAACATATGTAAAAATTGTGCAGTTCTGAGAATATTACATAATACGCCGAATTGATAGCCTCCTTTTTTGAAGTCGGTAAAAATACAAGCTAAGACTGTTACCAAATAGAACAAGTGTGGAAAAACGGAACTTTAACGCCGGAATTAACGCCGAAAATTAATATACGACAATCGGTTGCCAGGCAACATATTGTTATTTCAAAGAATACGGAGTATTTTCAGTAGGTATCTTTCGTAGGAAGATCGATTATTAATTTCGGGCGATAATGTATCGACATGGAACGCACAACACTGGCCCACCTACCACTGGACTATTCCGCAACCGGTTTTACTTTTACTAGCAATTATTGAAGTTCATTTTATATGAAAATCTAGGCGCTATGCCAGTAGGTAACGTCTTGTGCAATAGCTTGTATAACGCAACCGATTACGAGAATTACCCCGCTATTTAGAGATTAATTTAGTAGGTGATAGAGTCATAATAGCAAGGTATGGTTGCCGGGGAAGCTTTATTTGAGGCAAAAATCTTGTCAGTAACCCATTAATGACCCACTACAGGGTCGGGTCTCCTCTCACAATGAGAGGGATGTAGGCCGCCGTCCATCACGCTGGCCTACTGCGGGTTGGTGGACTTCGTATGCCTTTGAGAACATTTTTTTTGAACTCTCAGGCATGCTCACAAGGTTTCCTCACGATGTTTTCCTTCACCGTAACAGCAGGTGATATTTAATTTTATAAAGCGCACATAACTTTTTTACAAAGTCATTGGTGCCACTGGGATTCGAACCCGGACCCCTCGATTCGAGGTCGAATTCTAAGCCACTGGGCTGTCACCGCAAAAATCTTAGTCCTCAGGAATAGCGGAGCACCCATATACAACCTCAAATAGGATCTTGTTTCATTTGTAGTAAGTTTAAGTTTTTTTCAGTACATTATTTTATATTCATTCACGTTGTCCATAGAATTTGACCCAGAGTGATAAAACGTATCATACATATTAATCCAGTTCATAATCTATCTGTGTACCAAATTTCATCCAAATCCGTTCAGCCGTGAAAGAGTAGCAAACATCCATCTATCTATCCTCACAAACTTATAATAATAGTACATAAGTACCTAAGAATTGTGTAAAGTGTGCCTATCACAAATAAAACATTCTATCATTCTTCCGAAATTTTGGTTGGCACTAATTTTTGTCCAATAATGTCAATCAAGTAATTTTGTTTATAAACCAAACCACACAAGACTACAGGAAAAAATAAAAAAAATCAAAACCAGTATTTTATTCATTGTCAGGTGCAAGTTATGCACACTTATTGAATGTGATACAGGACCTACATAATAGAATATTATGAAATATATCATTTATATCATACATCAACTTTGGAAAATAAAAGGTAATAACTAAAACGCAACAGAAATAAAAATGGTGTGCATGTACCAAACCGGGATTCCCATAAGGATAAAATCGTACCTCAGTCGCTAGTCGTGGCGATTAAATAAACTTGTCTGACAAAAATTATTTGTTTTTATTGTAATTTTCGCGCCAAGCAACGTCACCCGGTGACGCACACGTGTTGTGCTGACCATAGATATAATATTAGGTAGATCGGCTGTTAAATGATAAATGCGAAACCTTAGAGAAATTATAAAACTTGTCAATCAATCCTAGAGCGAAACCAAATATAGTGATTTCCTCGCTCAATTTCGAAATTGTCGACTTAATTTTTAAGAACATTGGTGTAATTAATTAAGTCTACGGGTCGGGTATGTTCGATTATATCTAACGTTTAAAATTAAAATAAACAACCTGAATTAACGAAATAACCTGAATTTCCTAAACAACGGGAAGAGAGCCGATGGAGCTACATTGGTGCCATGGCGATTGGGTCGTGCCTTGGTACACTTGTACAGATACCCTGGCCCCTACATATGTGCGTGACACTTGCACTAAGGCCGGGGCAGCCGCCGACCACGCAAAGTTTCTCAAGCGCCGCAAATATTCTTCTCCCACTAGAAATTACCAATTTGCGGCGCTTGCGGTAGAGTATGGGTCCGTGATCGACTGACATGAAAGAATTTATGAAAGACATGTACCAGGCTTGTCCTCGCTTCGGGTGACCGGAAGGCTGGCAGCTATTTCGCTCAAAAAATTTCGCTGAGCGTTCAACGCGGTAACGCTGCCAGCGCTCAGGGTACCATGCCACAAGCGGAGCTATTGGATGGCATATTAATTTTGTAAATAATTATATATATTGTTTAATTATTATTATGGCAATAAAATGTGATAAATATATAACGTAAATATACTCATTATTAGGTATAACAAATAAACATCAATTAGACAAACATTTTTAAATTTTCATTCTTTTGTAATTGTTATTACCTATATTGTAACGAATTCTTACGCATTCCAAATATTAATGTGATCAAATAATTTTTTTTTAATATATCTGTACACAAAATCTTTTGAATTAACTTTAAAAGCTTGCATTATTAATCAAACATACGTGGGGGCAAAATGGATAACTTTGTGGGTTTTCTTACTTAAAGCCGCTACAACTAGGCACAGCACAATATAATTTTGCTTTTGTACGTCTACTGAAAAATTTTTCTTACATGAAACTAAATTTTTCCTACTTGAAACTAACTATTTTGTAAAATACAGCGAGATTTTTTCTTGACAATGCAGTGTTTTAAAAACAAATTCGTATTATCTGTCTCGTTCTATATACTGTACCCTTAGTCTTTTCTCTTTCACATTGCCAATCTCTAACGTTAGTTAGAATAATACATCTATGGCCGACCTCACGCGGCTGAGGTCGGAGTCCATACACTCGAATGACATATTAATATTTCTTTTCTCGGTCCTTGTTCAGTGCATTTGATACTCTTACTTAAAGGATATCATCACCTCTGCCCGGGTGAAAATAGAATTTTATAGAATGCCAACTATCAGATTAATGTATTTGAAAAAAATCGATTTCTGTAAAACACTCGAAAAAATAGAAAAAAATACTGTAAGAAGCCAATTTTTATATTAAATGTATTTTAATCATTCAGTCATTCGTGCATTTTTATGTAAGGCGCTGTCCAAATTGACTAACATAACCAACTGAGTAACCAACACGACTAAAAAAAGTACTAAACTCTGTATTGCGCTCGTTGAGTCGAGTGCGTATTTCAGTTAGGACAGCTTCATACTGAGCCTTCTGCCTTATGTTAAAAATTGTCGTGTTGGTTGCTCGGTTGATTATGTCATGCAATTGGAACAAGGCCACAAAAATATAAAAATAAAATCATGCCATAACGTGGGTCTGGGTAAATGTTGGCGGTGAAATTTTGATTTTTTTCTAGCCTATTTTGCGTGATAATATTAGGACTTTAAGGTATTGTAAATCTTACTTGTTTAATAATATAGGTTTGAGGTCATCCATAAGTTACGTCACACCGTCACACGTTAATGGGGGGGGGGAGGGTGTCACCGAATATGATGTAGTGTGACAAGGGGCAGAGGGGTAATAGCTTCATAATATGTGAATTCATAAGAAATAAATTCATATGTGAATAAAAAAATTATCTACAATTGTTTTGATATTAATAATTAACATATAATAATGAGTTGTTTATTGTTTCCTAACTAGTCGTTTCTTTTTTGTGTTATAAAAATATTTGACTTTATGTTGATTTTATTGAAGATTATATTGTAATAAAAGCAATAAAAATACCTGTTTTTAATTATTTTTAAATACATGCATAAATTTAAAAAATGTGTGACGTCACATCCGGGGAAGGGGAAGTTCTGAAAATGTGACAACCTGTGACAAGAACGGGGAGAAGTTAAAAAGTCCTAAAAATCGTGTGACGTAATTTATGGATGGCCCCTTTAAAAATACTTATTATTGTTCAATTGACACACACGGCCACAACATTATACCTAGTCTGTCTGCGAATCATAGTCAAGTCACCTCTCACATAATTTAGAACATTAAGCGAATCATGAATTTTTCTCACAGTTTTCCTTAAACATTGCATTTTTATTCAAGAGTGAATATAAATTCTATTTTTTCCGTCAGTAAAATTATATTAAGCAGTAACTAACGTGGATACGAAAAGATCTTCCTTCCTTCCTTTCAGCCCTTGGTAGGCCACTGCTGGACATGGGCCTCCCCTAATCGACGCCACTCCGCCCGGTCCTGGGCCCTCTGAATCCAACGGTTTCCCGGTTTTCACGAAAAGACCAATATTTGAATATAACATGAAATTACTCTGTGTATTCAAGTGCGTGACTGTGTGCAACTGAACAAACATACCTACAATACAATCAAAGACTTTAATATAACCAGACGGAAGGACGCTATGGCCTTGCAGGTACTAGAGAAAAAGTAAAATATCAGCTTATCAATTTGACACGTATGTATGTATGTATGTAATACTAGCTTTTGCCAGCGACTCCGTCCGCGTGAAGAAGTTCGAGGGAATCGGATCCTAAGAGAATTAAATGTTGAAGAGTAGGTAAAAATAGAAGTTTCATGTAATTTAGATCATAAACATTTTTCCCATATAAACTTTAAAAGTTGTGTGTATGTTGTGTTCTCTTGTGTTGTTAAACAACACAACACAACAAATTGTGTGTGCGACAAATTGTCGCATGTCAGTGTGTATTTCAATTAGGACAGCTTCATACAGAGTATTACAGAGCCCTGTGTTTAAGTTTTGTCGTGTTGGTTGTTCGGTTGGTTTAGTCAGCCAGTTAGGACACGGCCGTTAAAAATGTAAGGTATAGACAATCAGCTAGATTCAAAGTGTAAAGTATTCTTCAGATGCGGTCGGAATAAACAAAAACAATCTTATCGTGAATATCCGTCAAAATTATCAAGAGGACTCGGTTTTTAAGCGATAACAACGCGAAATAAATAAGATTGTATACAAACAATAATTTATGTGATAGCTGAGCCGACAGACTTCACTCTGCCAAATAATGGGGTTTTATATATTTTTAAAGAAAAACAAACACTCAAAAAAGTAGCTGGTGGCATTCTCCAGCAGCTTTGTCTTTTTATTTTTTTTTGTTTAAGGCCAACAACATTTAATTTATCTGAGATCGAACCCGGAACAGTTGAGGCAAACGCAGTCGCATCAATTTATACTTCAATTACAAGGTGGTTTGGCTCACAAGCGTTGCATGGATAAGAGCCTTAATACAAGCACTACAATATATATTATTATTTTTATTATATTAATGATTTTAAAATTTGCAAAAATTTGCAAATTAAAGTGGCAATGGGCTGCCCACATCGTTCGCAGGACTGACAACCGATGGGGAAAAAAGGTCCTCGAATGGCGACCACGTTTAGGCAAAAGGAGTACAGGCCGCCCTCCGACCAGGTGGACTGACGACCTGAAGAAGACAGCGGGAAACCGTTGGATTCAGAGCGCCCAGGACCGGGCGGAGTGGCGTCGATTAGGGGAGGCCCGTGTCCAGCAGTGGACTACTAAGGGCTGAAAGGAAGGAAGGAGGAATGATTTTAAGACTAGCAAAAATTTTAAGGTTTATCTCTTATATATGAATTTTATATATAAGAGATAAACCTTAAAATTTTTGCTCGTGTCACAATGTTTTATGCCACTACATTATAAAAAATATAAAATAAAAAAATTGTACAAAAAATAAAATAAAAATGTTAGGAGTGGACGACCCTTATCACTTAGGGGTATGAAAAATAGATTGTAGCCGCTCAGACCTACTGAATCTGCATATAAAATTTCGTAAAAATCGGTCAAGCCGTTTCGGAGGAGTGTGGTAACTAACATTGTGACGCGAGAAATTTGATAAGAGATAGTATGTAATACAGGCGTATCACATACTATACGATAAATTGTATTAAAAGGAAAAGTTAATTTTCTATAGGGCTTGTTGAAATGGTCTCTAAAGGACACGATGCTACTAAAATAAAGACAAAGGGGCACTTAATTAGTATTATTGCCTTTTCTTCAACGGATTGTAGGTACCATCAGGTACCATCATGTATGCCTGCTTGCTGCTTTGACATAATATTAAAAAAAAATCTGCCACCGTGACATCTTATTTTAATTGTTCATATGGTGACTACAACAACGCTCAAAATATTAAAGAAAATTAAAATTCTAAAATGAATAATTTTATAAATAAAACAATATCATTTTACGAAAGTCTATTTATTAATATTACAGACTAGACGTAGATTTATCAAATTAGGTTGGGAATACATCAAATAAACTGAGATTTTAATTTAAAATGGGTTATACTCGTACATCTATCACTTGCATTAAATATTTACACATTAATATTATAACGAGTAAAAAGTAATTTACGGTTTACACTTATTATAACGTATAAGCTAAGATTAATATACACGATGAACAGATTATTTAGGATTAGGTTGGATACAAAAAAACAATAAAATTAAGTTAATTTTTCTGGGCTATTAACTTTGAATTAATTATAATTCTAAAAACATAATAATTGCAATACAAAAAAATATATCATTTAATTATTATGGAATTATGAATTAGCCATTTAAAAAACTTTATAATTATTTATAATAACAGAAGAAGAACTGAAAGTAATCTATTCACAAACAAAGTTATTTAAAAAACAATACATACATAGGTAATACACTAGTAAAATAAAGGAAAACACTACGTTGGATTTCTATACTACTCCATAGATCCTGTGAGTTTGCACTCTGCTTCATACAATTTTAGAAAGTAAGTAGGTATATACTTACCTAAATTATATTTCTATAGTTTGAATGAAAATATCTTATTGAAATTATTATCGTAGCGTTCGTTTGCTAAATATCTTAAAAAGTTAATGCCGTTATTTGAAGAACTGCAATTGGAGAGAGAAGAAAATATTCGATCACTCCATACTTTCAATTTATTTCAAAGATTTTGAAGAATTGAAAAATTATTTTTAATGAGATCTTAATTAATTTACTATATTTACAACATTAAATCATTGTTATATATTCTGAATGTTTATAAATATGCTTATAAGTACTAAAAATAACACAAGAAAAAATAATTTATGAATCCTTTTCCAATCCATTTTTGAGGAGTTACTTTAGAAGTTACTTAAATGAGTTTTTTATTTATGTAATTACTGGTATAAAAATGAACTTTTTGTATAATCTGCGGTTGATCAGAGTGGAACATAGTGACTGCGCTATTTATTTTTAAATACCATCAACAGAAAATAAAAAAGACAGCAAGATACCATATTAAAGTTATAAAGTAGGTATAAATGTTACCAGCCAAACCCGATTTTAGGCCAAACTTGATTTGCCTAGGCTAAACTAGTTCATCCTATGTCTAACCTGACCCTTGAAGAGATTTCTGTGTTAAATTTAGACTTCTGTCACTGACCCTCGCTCCGCTTCGCTTCGCTCGGTGAAAAAAGGATTTAACCTAACCTAACCCATTGAAGGGATTTCTGTGCTAGTTTCTCCTATCGCCCTTAGGACGGATTTGGCCTAGTCTGTAGTTTTTTCCGACTGCATATAAGATGAACTAGTTTAGCCTAGGTAAAACTAGTTTGGCCTAAAATCAGGTTTGGCCGGTAACATAAACACATCATAACTTTAAATTATTTTTTTACTTCTTTGGCTGTGATCTCGCCTCGTGCTAATTTTAGTTTTGAACTTACCTACTGGCAACTTAAATACTAGCAAGAATAAAAAAAACTTGACATTTCTTTTGGCGGGTTTTATCCTATGTTTTCTTTGATTTAGAAATACTAGTGCATCATGCTGTAGAACCAATGAAATTGAAATAAACGTTACGTGATAGAATTAACACAGCAATCACGTTTGACCCCAATAGCTTAGAAAATACATACATGTATACGTATATGGTACGATAATAATGTTACGAAAAAAGTCTAGGTTAAGAAGATGCTTAAATATCTAACTAAGGCTATGAATATTGGGACAAAAAATCAGCAATTAATTGATCTAAAAAAAATACATAAAGGTACAAAAAAGGCTATTTTATTTTGTAATTTAAATTTAAATAAAATTATTATAAATAATTAACGAACATCACGCTCACTGCTCACACATATGAATTAAATTTACGATAATTTCTACTTAGTCATTTAATTTTGTTTTTTTACATTTTACATTATTACAATCAAATTAAAGTAGTCGTCTTAAGCTATTGCTAAGGAAAATTTTGGGTATCATAATTTATTTTATAGTATTATTTTACCGTTTTTCTTGTTATGTATATCTGACTAAAAAAACAAAAAACATACAAATTATTAGATACTATTATTATTTATTTGCATAGGTAAACTAAACTTACAGAGAATTACTTGTAGCGCCATCTGTTATGCAATAGCAAGAACTTATTGACAACTATAACCTTGCATTTTTTATAATATTATTATAATGTGTAATACAATGAGTGAAGTGTTAATCAAGCACTAATGGCCGCACTCAGAGACGTCATTTAACGTAATGTTCATTAACAAACAAATTCAATCGTCTATATTCGTATTGACGTGAGTGTCATCGTTACTTTCATAATGAACCATTAACGTTAATGAATGTCTCTGAGTACAGCAGTAAATGATGAAAGGACGTATATTTTTTACGAAAAAAATACCTGCTCAAACACTCCAAGTAAAATGTCTTTAATGCATTGCACCCCTCATCCCGCGGAGAGTTTGAACCACAGACCACAGTCAACTTTGGGAATATGGGGGCTATGTAGTCTAAAAAAAGTTAAGTGCGCTTCATAAAAAATTAAAAGACTTTCTCTACATTTCCGGTAAACATAATAATTATGTACCTACAATAATGATAATTTACACGTCATCTTCCTGGTCGGGCCTGTGCCTCTGCAGCACCGCCAGCCGCTGCTGCGTCACCTCCAGGTGGTGTTTGCGCCATTTGATGCGCCGGTTTTGGAACCAGACTTTCACCTGGTGAAGAATTTTTATGTAGTCATTTTTTTTATTCTGGTCCTTTTTGGTGTACAATTTTGACACTACTTTTTATAGAAATCAAGTATCTATATTCAAATTGTATTTATTGCCACAGTAAAAGAAATAAAATAAAAACAGTAAAACTTCACAAACTACAAACTATGGTGGGCAACATCCACTGCTATCAGTCACAGAGACGAGACAGTCATATCCGAAATGCTGAAAGAACGTTAACAAGAACAAAGAAATTTTTCTGGAGCATAATATTCATAAGTACCTTAAGCAAACAAGAAATGAAATGCAAAAAAAAGCACGGACCTAGAGTCTGTGGACAAAAAAAAAACAGAAAAAAAAAGTATCTATATCTATATAAATATTTATCTTTTAAGCTCTCCAGACCACTGTCCTGCGGCAGGGTACCCAAGATGCTGGCTGCATTCCCCCTTTGGATAGCAATTGATACTAGCTAGATACCTAGCTACGGTGCTATATCCTTTTGCGGGTAAAACATCTAGCCTCGTGAGAGACTCGGGGCACTTCGCCGACCTATTGGGAGATGTACGAGTACAACTGCTTGACAACGAAATAATGGTCAGTTTGACGTATTATAGTTTCATTATCATTATTCACCGACACTCCGTTAGATGACACCATCCACATCATAATATCTACGTTGTTGAGAACACAGATAATAATATGTACCTACTGGAACTAGTAGTGGCAGTTAGTGGAGCTATGTTTAAACTTAGTTTAAAGACAGGCCTCACGCTACTCCAATATGTATGTATTGGTTAAAAATCTGGCTTATATTGTAGCCGTGTCGGATGTTTTCAACCACCCATAGGGCCTCCGACAAGGTTTAACGACTGCTATCGAATCGATAACTACCGGGACCGACGGCTTAACGTGCACTAAGAACCGATACCGACGGCTTAAGTTAAGTGTTTGTGTATATATATAAAGTATAAACTAGATTTTGTAACATATTAATGTATATATATAAGTAACATAACTTTTAAATTTAAATTAAATAAAATGATTTATTTTACTTTCGCGTTTTATTCAATTTGATCTGTGTTTACAAATAAAATACCACCGACAATAAGCTGCCTGTCCATCGTCGAATGACTGTACTGTACAAAAATAACAATACTAACATAGATTACCAAATGGGATTAAATGTATGAAGTAATGAATTAATGTTTACCAAACGCAACTTTTTAGTAGCTGTACAGTTTGAGGTTTCCCAAATGGGAAGTAGCCGAATATTATCAGGACAGAGAGTTGTAATGTTGATGTTGTGAATGTAAATGACATCACGAATTAAGAATTTTATTTATTTATAATAACAAAAAAAATAACTTTTCGATATTAATGTACTCTTTAATTTTATTTACTTAAATTAAATAAATATAATGTTATTTAAGTGGGCCGATACCTGTGGCACAGACAGATAGGGTACCACATTCTCTTTCTAAGTGTCGGACATTTCCACTTCCAAGCAGCCGTATGTCTCCCCTACTCTATTATAATATCTCTACGGTAATTAGTTAGGACAGATAGGGTACCACAATCTTACATCTCTTTCTAAGTGTCGGACATTTCCACTTACAAGCAGCCGTATGTCTCCCCTACTCTATTATAATATCTCTACGGTAATTAGTTAGGACAGATAGGGTACCACAATCTTATATCTCTTTCTAAGTGTCGGACATTTCCACTTACAAGTAGCCGTATGTCTCCCCTACTCTATTATAATATCTCTACGGTAATTAGTTAGGACAGATAGGGTACCACAATCTTATATCTCTTTCTAAGTGTCGGACATTTTCACTTCCAAGCAGCCGTATGTCTCCCCTACTCTATTATAATATCTCTACGGTAATTAGTTAGGACAGATAGGGTACCACAATCTTATATCTCTTTCTAAGTGTCGGACATTTCCACTTACAAGCAGCCGTATGTCTCCCCTACTCTATTATAATATCTCTACGGTAATTAGTTAGGACAGATAGGGTACCACAATCTTATATCTCTTTCTAAGTGTCGGACATTTCCACTTACAAGTAGCCGTATGTCTCCCCTACTCTATTATAATATCTCTACGGTAATTAGTTAGGACAGATAGGGTACCACAATCTTATATCTCTTTCTAAGTGTCGGACATTTCCACTTCCAAGCAGCCGTATGTCTCCCCTACTCTATTATAATATCTCTACGGTAATTAGTTATGACAGATAGGGTACCACAATCTTATATCTCTTTCTAAGTGTCGGACATTTCCACTTCCAAGCAGCCGTATGTCTCCCCTACTCTATTATAATATCTCTACGGTAATTAGTTAGGACAGATAGGGTACCACAATCTTACATCTCTTTCTAAGTGTCGGACATTTCCACTTACAAGCAGCCGTATGTCTCCCCTACTCTATTATAATATCTCTACGGTAATTAGTTAGGACAGATAGGGTACCACAATCTTATATCTCTTTCTAAGTGTCGGACATTTCCACTTACAAGTAGCCGTATGTCTCCCCTACTCTATTATAATATCTCTACGGTAATTAGTTAGGACAGATAGGGTACCACAATCTTATATCTCTTTCTAAGTGTCGGACATTTCCACTTCCAAGCAGCCGTATGTCTCCCCTACTCTATTATAATATCTCTACGGTAATTAGTTAGGACAGATAGGGTACCACAATCTTATATCTCTTTCTAAGTGTCGGACATTTCCACTTACAAGCAGCCGTATGTCTCCCCTACTCTATTATAATATCTCTACGGTAATTAGTTAGGACAGATAGGGTACCACAATCTTATATCTCTTTCTAAGTGTCGGACATTTCCACTTACAAGCAGCCGTATGTCTCCCCTACTCTATTATAATATCTCTACGGTAATTAGTTAGGACAGATAGGGTACCACAATCTTACATCTCTTTCTAAGTGTCGGACATTTCCACTTCCAAGCAGCCGTATGTCTCCCCTACTCTATTATAATATCTCTACGGTAATTAGTTAGGACAGATAGGGTACCACAATGTTAATCTCTTTCTAAGTGTCGGACATTTCCACTTACAAGCAGCCGTATGTCTCCCCTACTCTATTATAATGTCTCTATGGTAACTAACTAACTAATTTAATACCTGTGCTTCCGTGAGCTGCAAAGCGTGTGCGAGGTACAGCCGCTCGGGGCCGACCATGTATTGCTGCCGCTCGAACTCCGCCTCCAAACGCTCCAGCTGCTCGGGCGTGAAGATGGTCCTGATGCGTTTACTTCGCCCCGACCTGGGAGGGAACTCTCGAAATTACTGTGGCGAATAAAACTCAGAAGAAAACCTAACTGAATTTAATAAAACCATTATTTTGTGTCCTACCATTATTTTGTGTACATTAATAAATTAAAAAAAAAAAAAAAAAAACTGGGTTTATTGGTCCACCGACCCGCAGTAGGCCAACGTGGTGGACGGCGGCCTACATCCCTCTCATTACGAGAAGGAGATCCGACCCTGTAGTGGGTCATTAATGGGCTACTGGCAAACTGGGTTTAAATAATTTTAAAATAACTTAAAATATTTTCTTTGAATATAAGCGTCTTACGTCTTACGTCTTCCACTCTCCTCCATGCACTTTCCATCTTTTCAATCATACCTTCTTTCATTCACATTATTTCACATACCTACTCTTCATACGTATCCTTTCAAGCATCTTAAAATACCGAAATCCTACATTACTGTGAAACAACGGACAATAAGCAATTTTCAGATGCGGATGGAGGTAGACTGTTTCTTTGCTGAAATACTCTTTGTAAGTAATTGTTTTGAAATAACAGATATTGGTAGCCAAACATCATTAGGGCTATCCATATCCGAAGAGGCGGTTGCCATGGAAACGGCCACGCGCACGTCCCCAGTTCGCTAGGAACCCCAATTCATTCGTTCCTGACTTACACCCACCTACGATGTGTATGGCTGCATATCGTCGTACACATCGGAAGGTGTAGGGGAGACGATACGAAGTCTCCCCCGGGATGAGCCCGTCAAGGGCGCCGCGCAAGGGGCACAGGTGCGTTCCACTGGAGATCCCGGAGCCCCCCACATGCGCGGAATGCCACCGAGGGGGTTTTAGTGGGTAAGAATCCCACATAACCCGGAGTCGCTCCCACGGCTCTCGGGTACCTATGAAGGTTTCCCCCCGTCACAAAAAAAAAAGGTATCTACACACCTAATCCCGACAACGTTACTAGAGGCGCTGTAGTAGAGAGGCTTTACTCTAAAAACTCACTACGTCGCTACTTACTTTGGCCATTGCTCACTTGTATCTTATAATACAATATGTAGATTCTCACCCTGTTGAACAGGACATGGAGTGCGATCTCTGCGTCTTCATCTGCCCAACTTGCGGCCTCAGCTCAGGTCTTGGACTGTCTGCAACAAACAATTCGTCTGCAACATTACCAACCCACCGACAGTCTGATCGGTACATCTGTGTTGGGTGGGTAAACAATAGGGTATTACGGCCTATGTCAAAAAGCTTTTTATATGAATTCGTAAGACATAAAAACCAATAAAAAATTGTAAAAAAAAAATTTGCAAACAAATATTATGTAAAAAAGACTTTTCAATTTAAATTTCAAAAATCCCCGCGAAAACACGATCTCGGCCGTCTCGGCGCTGCCGCCATGCTTGTGACGTCACTCGCAGTGTAAACAATACATCTCAGTAAAGGAAGAAAGTTATACTCCATTGTTTATTTACACTGCTAATGACGTCACGCCGATAGCTTTCATGGCGTATAGCGTTATTGACATTTGAAAAACAGATTAACAAACCTGAATTTTAAAATTGAAATAATAAATGTATACTACATTTTTTAGAATAGAAATCACCATTTTTCACTTGCTTTCAACAAAATCTATCAATATTACATAATTTTGGATTTTTCCTTGCATGGTGCGAAATACCCTATTGTTTATTACCAGCTTTTATTTAACTTGCAATATATTGTATGAATGTTAGTCCAGGGCAGGTGGAATCTTGCAACTGTATTTAAATCAGTTATGTTTATCCTATTGAGATGAAATTTGGTATACACGCTTATCATTACAAGCTTTTAAAATTATTTAACTTGCTATATACCTTAGTCCTTTTTTTTACACGTGTCCAATTTGGTAAACAACGTTAGCATAATAATATATTTTAATTTTAATTTGCAATTTAAATTAAATGCAAAAAAACCTTTTTTTAAAAAGATGATTTTCAAGATTTTTCAATGATGTGGCATCAAAAAATACATACAACCCTAAATTTTCACCCTTCTATCAACAACACCTATTTTTAATAGTCTATTTTTAACGCTCGATAACTTATTTCGCAAAACAACGTTTGAGGGGTCAGCTAGTATATTATTTAATGAGATTATAAGTTGATAGTTAAAACTTATAAGGAAAAAAATATTTTCTTCTTTTTAGAGCGTTTAAATAAAAGCTTTTTTTTTTAAGTTTTTTTGAATTTAATATATTTTTTCTTTTTAGTTCGGGTTACACTTAACGGGCCCTTTAATTTAATACCTACCCATATTGTAGAAGTGCATTAAAAATAATACTCTGCCATCTTGGATGGCCCGCCATATTGGATTTAGAATGACGCCACATTATTTTTCGAGTTACTCTCAACAAATCCTTTCATTTGATACCCATATTGTTGAAATGCATACAAAAACTATTCCGATATCGTCGATGGTCCGCCATATTGGATTTAGAATGACAAGAATGTCACAAACCATATCGTGAATTGTCATCCAAACTAAACGTGTACACAAAATTTCAGCTCAATCAATTCAAAGATTCCACCCGAACAAACATTGCAAGTTAAATAAAAGCTTTTAAAATAACGCAGACCCAAAATCATGAAAATTCACATACAAATTGTCATTTAATACTGAAACAGATTTCTAGTAACTGTAATTTTTTTTAAAGTAGGTAATTGTATGTAATTGAAAAAAATTTTTCAATAAAAAGTAGTGCCAAAATTGTTTACCAAATAGGACAAGAGTAAAAAAACGGACTATAGTCTGTACAATACACTTTAGTTTGTAGAAAGAATACTTCTCATACTGTATGCAGGTTTAATATTACGAAGCGCACATCGCTTTTAAGAAAGTCATTAGTGCGTGTCATTGTGGAATCACCGCTTAACAAATCGCCCTTTAATGTGTCAATTGTTAGATTAAAATCTATGTGAGATTTGAAAACAGTAATAATGCGCAATAGTTAATACTACTAAGAAACTTAGAAGAAGAAACCGCAAAAAGCAAGGGATACTTACGGCCTGCATCCTTCTAATTGTAAGAGGAGACCTAATCCACTAGTGGGCTACAAATCACGACAAAACTTTGTACACTTTATTTACTGTTCATGTTGGAACGAAAACGAGTTCCATAATTTGTCGGGCACAGCACAGAAGAAGTAAGTGTAGAAGGAAGAAGAGTGCGGAGGCAATAAAGAGAAGATTATCACAAGATCGGTGATAAATAACGCGAATACGAGGCTGTAATACTTTTAAACTAGACTCAAAACAAACGTCCTTTCTTGCCTCATAGTCTGGTGAAGTAGGCAGTGTAATGCGCCTACATTTAAACGAGACTTAAAACAAAGACAAAGACATATCGTTTATTTGCACAAATATAGGTATAGAGTTGTTACAAATTATTAAGATCAATCTATATTTACCATTTTTAGTTATTCAAATATTGATGAGAAAAATAAGAAAAAAACAAACGTCCTAGCTTGCCTCATAGTCTGGGCAAGTAGTGTAATGCGCCCACATTTAAACAAGACTTAAAACAAACGTCCTAGCTTGCCTCATAGTCTGGGCAAGTAGTGTAATGCGCCCACATTTAAACAAGACTAAAACAAACGTCCTACCTTGCCTCATAGTCTGGGCAAGTAGTGTAATGCGCCCACATTTAAACAAGACTTAAAACAAACGTCCTACCTTGCCTCATAGTCTGGGCAAGTAGTGTAATGCGCCCACATTTAAACAAGACTCAAAACAAACGTCCTAGCTTGCCTCATAGTCTGGGCAAGTAGTGTAATGCGCCTACATTTAAACAAGACTTAAAACAAACGTCCTACCTTGCCTCATAGTCTGGGCAAGTAGTGTAATGCGCCCACATTTAAACTAGACTTAAAACAAACGTCCTACCTTGCCTCATAGTCTGGGGAACGCCAACCATAGTCCTGCAGAAGCCATCGTTAATCCGCTGCATGTCATGTCCAGCGTACAAATAGTTCTGCAACTGGCGCTGGTTCTGCAGTCTCTCCTGCACGCTCAGGTTCATCACATCCTCCTCAGCGTTGGTGAGGCCCAAAATGGCGGCGATGGTAAACGATTTGCCCGCCAAATTCGTCTTCCCCGTCAAGTCCACGCCAAAAGCCGATTGACTGTCGCTGTCCTCCAACGTCGATAACGGAGACGCAGACGACCGATCGGGATTGAATCGCTCCTTCTCGAACACATCTCCGTATTTCTCTTCATCGAGACCGATCCTGTCGATGTTCTGCTGGTAAAGCAAGTCCGTTATGTTCGGGTATACAGGCCGCGGATCCATGACTAGTGCACCCGAAACACCATCACACACTCAAACATCACTCACTTATCCTATCCTAATTAATTATGCACACAAATTGAGCTGTAATTGAGTCTGGACTCAATCTGAGACGAGTTGTCCTCCCGATCGCTTTGCGGTTTATGATTAAAAAGCGTTTTAAATTCTAGGGCGGGGTTGAATGTCGATGCTGGTGAAAAAATGACATCGAAACGGTCAATTGAGGGTGCATGATCGTTAGAGGGGTAGTTTTGGGGTGATCTGATTGGCTGGTGGTGCGCATGTGCGGGGTGGGAGGAGCCAGATTTAGGGGTGTAGTCCCACCGTGATTTGCGGTAAGGGAAGCCTTTGATTGAGACAGGGCCGGCTTTTGGACTAAGATATTCGTTGGACAATATCTGGTGTTCGTAAGTTCGTAAATTTCCTCACAATCAATATTGAGGTTTTCTTTCTGCTAGAGAAAGAGATATTTGAATTTGACACGTAACGGAAAATATGTCTACACATATATCGTTATGTTTGTCTATGTGTCTATGATAAAGTACTCAATCTTATGGTAGTGTGCGTAGCGTGTTTCATGAGTCAATTGTTACATGTCAAATTCAAATTTCAATAAATTATTATAGACGAATAACAAATACTTATAGTAGACGTCATACGTCGTGAGCACAATTTTTATTGGTTGGTTTGACATTGACTGCGTTGCGGGCCACGCTATTGGTTCGTCAGTCTTCAGTTTGTAAGTGGACGTCGTTTATTGGTCTAGCGCGATTTTTCGGCTGTTATACATTCGCCGAAAGTGTACAATATCCCTACCACTAATCATCTGTGCTCACGACTCGTGACGGCAACTATAACGACCTTTACCTACTTATAGGCGAGTTATCGCCAACCCATTACTCGTAATATACATATTATTATAGCTCTCTATATTTTTGTTTTTTTAGCTTTTGTTTTGTATATTTTTTTCTCAATATTTAATATTCAATATTTTCTCAACACTTAGTCATAATGTTTGTGTGTTATCTTCTGATACTTGTATTCTAGCAAGTAGTAACAATAAAATATTACATGTAACAAATATATTCCGTAATCCCGAGTCCGGCCCTGGCGAGCCCACCCTCTTGTGCTCAAACAATTTAATATCATAATCGGTACAGCCAAAGAGCCGTGAAGCGTTGGATGAGATACAGACGGCGTAGATTAGCCTGATATAGTATTATATCCAGGGTTTTATGATGTGTTAATTTTTTTAACCGACTTCAAAAAAGGAGGTTATCAATTCGACATGTGTACCTAGGTGTATGCGACATTTGTGTGCGACACGAGTATACATACAATTTGCACAATTTTTACATAATTATGTTGGTCTATTACGGCTTCCAAACAAGAATACCAATTTAAATGGGTGTACATATACATGTAGATATGTTTGTCCACGGATATCTCCGAAACTAATTGACGGATCGTGGTCGCTCTTTTTTTGTTTGTTTGCATTTTGTTCAATTTAGGGAATGGTCAAAGTTTTATCAAAATGTTGTTTCATACTTTTTGAGGTCGGTTTAATTTTTTAAATTTTTTTTTATTTATAACCGACTTCAAAAAAGGTTATCAATTATAGAATTATGTAGTTTTTTTTTCTTGTCCTATTTGGTGAACAATCTTGACACTTCTTTTTATTGAAAAATATCTTAAAATTGCTTTAAAAAATAAATATTTTTTTTCAACATTAAATGAAAATTTGTTTTTAAATAATTTTGTGACACGCAAAGATTGTTACCAAATTGGACAAGTGTAAAAATTACCAAATAAGAAAAGAGGATAAAAATGAACTATCTTGTACCTACTATAATACAACTAGTCCCAGATCCCAGGGCCGCCAGACGTCACGTATGCTATGGTCTAGGCGTTTATATGTATACTATAGACCTTTGAAGGCAAAACTATGAGAATTGACTACTTATTTTTAACGATATTGTCTACAATATACGTGAAAATCAACTTGGAGAAAATACACTTTTAGGTATGTACTTACCATACATTTTTATGAACCTTGATTATAATATCTGATACCTGGAAATTGGCCGTCTAAGCAAGCTAGCTGGTAGGCGTGCGATCTTAGTACATACTAAAACTACTCAATCATTCACATTTCTATCGTCAGAAAATACATGACATCTGGCAGCTCGGGATCTTGATTAATATTGGTAGGTATATAAAACTAGTGATACAGAAATATTTTTAACCCAAATTGATTTTTAAAACATAAACTTTTAAAAGCCGGTCCTTAAGCAAATAGTTTAATTATCCAGCCCCAAAGAGAGACAATTAATTATAAACTTTTGTAATATTGAGTTCGTTTAATATTCATCCGCGGACAATATTGCCGCGATGACATTTGTGAGGAAAACAAAATTAAATAACGACCGGTAGGGTCTCCATGGGGTAGTTTTATGTAAAATTCTTGTCTTCAAATGTCCCCAAAAATATTTTTTTTTAATCAAAAGTGTTTTAGGAACGTTGAAATTTCAAAGCGCTGCATTATCTAAAAAACATGCCATTTTGGTATAAAATGTGCAGCACGGGGAGAATTCGTTCGATTTCCAGTTCAGCAGAAATCGATAAGTTTAAATTCTTTTCCTGGATGGATCGTATTTTCTGTGTAGGTATACTATACATAACGTGTAAAGTGTTATAAAAAATCTAACATAAGGTAAAGATTTATTGAAAGCAGACGTTTCCTTGCAAAGCCATTATCATGCACCCCCTACCCCTGTTGTAATATCAAGTGGATATAATGAAACCGGCTCGCAGGGGTGGGCAGAAGTGTGCAAAATTGAACAAGGGCAGTGCCCCGCAATCGTATGATGCGCTTTTTGATGCTGAGCTCCCTAACTAGGGCTGGCGACTTTGGTTCTTCCGCTTTCAGCTTTCATTAGTTCGGTACTTTTCTGTGTAATGGAATCTTTAACGGTAGGTACTCAAGAAAATATACACATGAAAGATTAAATATTGAAATAGTTTTTATCGTCTTTCAATTTTTACATCTCTGTAACCCATTAATAACCCACTGCAGCGTCGGGTCTCCTCTCACAATGAGAAGGATGTAGGCCTTAGTCCACCATGCTGGCCTAATGCGGGTTGGTGGACTTCATGTGCCTTTGAGAATATTTTTATTTGTGAACTCTCACGCATGCAGGTTTCCTCGCGATGTTTTCCTTCACCGTTAAATGTGATATTTAATTTTATAAACCACTAAATAACTTTTTTAAGAAAGCTATTGGTGCGTGCCACTGGGATTCGAACCCAGACCCCTCCAGTCAGAGGTCGAATTCTTAGCCACTGTGCTGTCACCGCTTTTTACCTTATTGTATAAAAATCTGAAATCAGATAAATGTCCATTGACGGTGGTAGGTAACTATTTACCGTCACGTGGTCCATCGTCTCATAAAAACATAACAAAACCAAATTTAACAAAATTAAGGTAAGTATTCATATGTTAAAATTACTTTCAATTATGGTTGTTTGTAATTGGCACTATTTGTCAAAATTGGCGCTACAAAGTTCCAAAATGACCTCGTCTGACGGAAGATCTTTCTTTTCCAAAGCATTGTACTCCTAACTGAAAGATATAATATTTTATAGATTGATCAAAATACTCTATAATTAACAAATATTACTAAAATACTTTTGC
This sequence comes from Erynnis tages, assembly GCA_905147235.1. Lineage (NCBI taxonomy): Eukaryota > Metazoa > Arthropoda > Insecta > Lepidoptera > Hesperiidae > Erynnis > Erynnis tages. The sequence continues at coordinate 3,976,410 of LR990098.1, forward strand.
ATATTTATTATTTGCATAAACATTAATTACTATTTCATCATTTCTTGTATTTACGGAATAAGTGAAATCAGCAAACACTTTAATAAAAAATGAAACTTAAATATTTTCGCAAATAAAAGACACTTGTGGCAGCCCTGCGGCTTTTGTCAACGAGATAGGGCTGTCCGGTGATTAAAATTCCTCAATCTAATATCCTCGGTCATACATTAGCTGGTAATTGACGTTGACAACCCTGTCGGTGTTTTTATTGCACTTTTATGAGTGCACTTGCTGCTTTGATGGGGTGTCGCTTCTGTTAGACTCGAGCTTTTGAACTAATAATTTTATATAGAAACATTTTATTAAATAATTTTTACAAGTAAATTTGTATTTAAAAAAATTAAATAATTTTTTAAATACAAGAACGCCCCCTCTCTGGTATTTTTGAGTTTGAGTAACTATTCAATACAAGTTTGAAGATTCAAACCTATCCAACAGGCATGAATTGGTGTCTCAAAATGACTTTACAAAATTGTACTTAGTGAGTTAGAGGCACATTAAAATCGGCGAGTCGCGTATGAAGTCGCTCAGAACTAAAGGGGTGCATTCTCAAGCGGTGCAAAACAAGCAAGCAGCAAGGATTCAAGCAAAACTCAAGCAAGTAGCAAGGACTCAACTTCACGTAACTCATAACTTTACGTAAAGCCAGTAAATGCTAATAATGCTAGCTAACAGCACATACGCTGGTGGCAGCTAATAATGTCGCAATAACTCGTCGCGGCCCGCGCCGTCTCATTATGTGTCCCCACTGCACAGCACCGAGCCACGAACATAGAACTGAGTGCAGTAGCGAGCAATCTCTTCTTATTATGGCAGTTGCTAGGCAGTCGTCCGCTAAACGGATAAATACAATAAATTAATCGCCCGACATCACCACAAATTAATCATTTTAGACTAAAATAGTGTCAAACTCTATTTTAAATCCCTTCTGTCACTCGCCTTTGCTCCGCATCGCTCAGAAAAAAAATACTAAACCCAATGTAATTCATTTCAATAGCTTACTGCATTAATTGTAAGTCATTTTTAACCCCAAAAAAGACGTTAAATTTCACGTCTGTCTTTTTTGGAGCCGAACCGGATGAATCGCTTTTGATGCTTTTAACGTCATCTTTTCCAAACCATCGAAATCTATTTTGATAGTTATGTGACCTTCAAAATTTTTTTTAGTTTTTTTACAATTCGACGTTATACATGAAGTGTATTTGCATGGTTTCTATTTTCATGTCAAAAATATTTTTTCAATTTAGTTCGCTACTCCACTCCAATATTGTTCCCTAAAAGCGGCAAGTACCCTCATAACATCGTCCAATAAACTTTATTCCTTTGTCAACTATCAATTTGTCATCCATTGTAAGCGAACAAGTGAGGCCACGCGCCAAAAAACAATTAAATATTTTGTCTGCGGCACAAGTGTCGCGTCGCTTCAATCTGTATAATCTGTGCATAGTAGGGAGCGCGGGAAATTACTTTTTTTTACTATGATTTTCGCTGCCATTGTAAACATTATTATTTTTATTTACGCAGGTATATTCGATTAAAAATAGTAGGTACACAATTGTGAATTCCCAAATGACACAACTGGACATAAAGTACATATGACATTTAATAAACACATCCAGGGCAGAAAAAAAGCGTTCAAAATAAAAATAAAAATCCTTCAAATTCCGTCCGTAAGTACCTAGTTAGTCAGTATTCATTCGACATCGACAAAAGTAACTAGTTTTACCACAAAAAACTATTAGGGATTTAAATAAAAATTACTTTGATGCAACAATCAAGCGCCACTGTAACTTTTTAAAATCTCAAATGTAAAAAAAATCTGTCTAATAACAATGTTATTCAAATTATTTCAATAATGCCTCTTCATTAATTCAACCCTAAAATTATACGCGAAGCTAAATTGGAATTCATTCACCGCATAAATCCATAGATTCTAAACTAATTATTCGCCACAAAGGCCCATCAGCTTGTCTATAGCCATTCAGCCAATAAACGCGCCGAAACCAATTAAGGCGGTTATTAATCTGTGAACAACATTATAATTAATCAGAGCAACATGGCCGCCGCATTAACTGGAATTTGGCGCGAGATAGTAAATGAAAACGCGGAGCTGCTAAGTTTTGGATGTGATACGAATCCTACTACTACTTACGACGCCGCGCCGCTTTACACGTGCGCCGCTATCTTGGAAACATGGCAAAATTAGATATGATACGAATCCTACTACTATTTATTGCAATTAATTAATTAATTAAGCGGTGTTAGCCCCCTAGCTAAGAATTCGGCTTCTTACTCGAGGGTCTTCTTACTTCTTACCTACTTAAACTTTTGTTCAATAAAAAGTAGTGCCGAGATTGTTTACCAAATAAGACAAGAGAATAAAAATGAACTATAGCATGTTATTTTTTTTCCAATTAGGTACCATACCTATCTCAAAACAGAATAAATCGTTGCAAAACCGACTTGGTCGCAAAGGAATAATTTTCCAACGCGGCTGGTTGTTCGCAACAAATCATACTGTGCGGTATGCAATAATTACCCACGACTCCCCGGTGTGGTCACTAGTCAAATGTTTGTAAAAACACGGGTGATTGATGATGATTTTAGATACCTTATTAAAATTACAAAAATGTTTGTTTAAAGATTGGAGGGTGAAGAATGTATGAAGTGAAGAAGACTGATGGGTCACAGACCAGTGATGTGACTTATCTAAGATACAAGTGAAATACAGATACAAGATAAAAATATGTATTTTGTATCTAGTATTTCAAATACCTTTCTCGAAAGTATTTTGTATCTGGTATCTGAAATACTTAATTTAAATTTATCTACAGGGTATTTTGTACATCACTGTCACAGACACACAATATGTGTATGTGTGAATAATATTAAGTATAATAGTAATGTGTCTGAATCTATTGTTTTTTTAAATAACAGTATATTGAAGCTAAATCGTAACAACTCAAATACTATTTCTCTACAACCCATTAATGACACACTACAGGATCGAATCATCTCTCATAATGAGAGGGATGTAGGCCTTAGTCCACCACGCTGGCCTAATGCGGTTGATGGACTACATACTTTTTAACCCGGGCAAAGTAAATAAATCTGAGCAACTACATGCTACATGAAACTTTAATTTTTCCCAGCAAGTCCACAAAGTAATTATTATTTTTATTCACAGTAGGTATTATTTTTATTCCTCACCTAGCATCGACAATACACAGATTTATGGGTAAATAAATTCCATTACTGGCAACCCTGCCGCGGAATGCTTTGTGCCGATGTTATTGAATATTTTTATTATTAATGGCGGACATCAAAGGCAGAGGTTTATGGAAATATTCAGCCAACCGTTTGATGTCGATCTAACTTTGCGATAACTATTTGAAAATGAAAATATCATGTGAGGGTTCGTTATGGAACAATTTTAATTTTATTCTTTGGTATAAATATTACAGTCTCGAGTTGAGCGTAATGAATTTTGCGTATGCTGTAATAAATAAACTCCTGCAAACATAAATCCCCAACTGAAACACAAGATATGGTGATAATGAAGCTTCACGTGAGTTCAGAGGGTGACGGTAAGGTGTAGGCGATGACTTCCATGACTTGTCTTTTCCCCATTAATTGCCTATAACCCATTGATGGCCCACTACAAGATCGGGTCTCCTCCCACAATGAGAGGATGTAATGTGACCTTAGTCCACCTCGCTGGCCAGATGTGGGTTGGTAGACTTGACGGCGAAATAAGAAAATGATTTGAGTTTTTTCCCCGAAAATTTTTCTCTTATTTTTTCTCAATTTCAACTAAAATACATGTATGACTATCATAGTTACACTGCCTAGAGTGAATTTGACGGCGAAATAAGAAAATGATTTGAGTTTTTTCCTCGAAAATTTTTCTCTTATTTTTTCTCAATTTTAACTAAAATACATATGACTATCATAGTTACACTGCCTAGAGTGAATTTGACGGCGAAATAAGAAAATGATTTGAGTTTTTTCCCCGAAAAATTATCTCTCATTTTTTCTCAATTTTAACTAAAATACATATGACTATCATAGTTACACTGCCTAGAGTGAATTTGACGGCGAAATAAGAAAATGATTTGAGTTTTTTTCCCCGAAAATTTTTCTCTTATTTTTTTCTAAATTTCAACTAAAATACATATAACTATAATAGTTACACTGCCTAGAGTGGGTTTGACGGCGAAATAAGAAAATGATTTGAGTTTTTTTTCCCCAAAATTTTTCTCTTATTTTTTTCTAAATTTCAACTAAAATACATATAACTATCATAGTTACACTGCCTAAAGTGAGTTTGACGGCGAAAAAACAAAATTATTTGAGTTTTTTCCCCGAAAAATTTTCTCTTATTTTTTCTAAATTTCAACCAAAATACATATAACTATCATAGTTACACTGCCTAAAGTGAGTTTGACGGCGAAATAAGAAAATGATTTGAGTTTTTTGCCCGAAAATTTTTCTCTTATTTTTTCTAAATTTCAACTAAAATACATATGACTATCATAAATACACTGCCTAGAGTGAATTTGACGGCGAAATAAGAAAATGATTTGAGTTTTTTCCCCGAAAAATTTTCTCTTATTTTCTCTCAATTTCAACTAAAATACATATGACTATCATAGTTACACTGCCTAGAGTGAATTTGACGGCGAAATAAGAAAATGATTTGAGCTTTTTGCCCGAAAATTTTTCTCTTATTTTTTCTCAATTTCAACTAAAATGCATAATATGACTATCATAGTTACACTGCCTAGAGTGAATTTGACGGCGAAATAAGAAAATGAGGTGAGTTTTTTTCCCCGAAAATTTTTCTCTTATTTTTTCTCAATTTCAACTAAAATACATATGACTATCATACTTACATTGCCTAGAGTGAGTTTGACGGCGAAATAAGAAAATAATTTGAGTTTTTTCCCCGAAAATTTTTCTCTTATTTTTTCTAAATTTCAATTTAAATACATATGACTATCATAGTTACACTGCCTAGAGTGAATTTGACGGCGAAATAAGAAAATGAGGTGACTTTTTTCCCCGAAAATTTTCTCTTATTTTTTCTCAATTTCAACTAAAATACACATGACTATCACACTTACACTGCCTAGAGTGAGTTTGACGGCGAAATAAGAAAATAATTTGAGTTTTTTCCCCGAAAATTTTTCTCTTATTTTTACTCAATTTCAACTAAAATATGTACATATAACTATCATAGTTACACTGCCTAGAGTGAGTTTGACGGCGAAATAAGAAAATGAGGTGAGCTTTTTCCCCGAAAATTTTTCTCTTATTTTTTCTCAATTTCAACTAAAATACATATAACTGTCATAGTTACACTACTTATGGTTAACTCTCAGGCATGCAGGTTTCCTTCACCGTAACAGCAGGTGATATTTAATTTTATAAAGCGCACATAACTTTTTTTACAAAGTCATTGGTACTGGGATTCGAACCCGGACCCCTCGATTCGAGGTCGAATTCTGAGCCACAGGGCTATCTATGGCTCTATTATTTACAAATAAAACAAACTTTACTAATTAACCGTATATCTATCGTACCCTGCTTATTCTAATCAATACCAACGTTAATCCTCCCGACGACGTGATTAAAACTTAAAACATTAACTTATTTAACTTATTAATTAACCCAAAACTTTTGATCGTTAGCGACCTGCTAATATTGTATCACTTTAATCTGTTTAACTTAAAACTACTTTAATTTTACAAACTTTAATCCTTGTTAAAGCTTTGTTAAGGCTTTATTTTATAACGTAGGATGAACTGTGTGACAGACGATAGGGACTCCATACTATGTTCTATTTTCCGGGATCTTTCCCGATAGTAAAACATTTCGTTTTACTATCGGGAAAACTATAACGATTTTATATTTTGTCTGATCAATACCCCAGATTGATGAGAAGATTGGTGCGATCTGGTAGCTAGGGCTTACCGAATTATTTTTTAGCTTTTAGTACATAACCTACATATTTTTTTGTAAATAAAACCGTTTAAAATAAAAACCTTTTTTTATTAATTTAATTTAAGAAATTGTCCCGTTAGCGAATACTCCATGGCGGCCCCGTCAAGGCAAGCCCCATTGCACCCGGACGTATGCCGATACGATCTTCCGTCTGGGGGTGCCCTCCGCTAGGTATTGTTATAAATTTGTCTCTTTCGTTCCAGGGTCGCACTCCGGGCTAGGCACTGAGTGTTTTGTTTTAATACATCTTATTGTTACGCTGTAAAAGCATCTTTAATACAGTTTCCTACGCGTCGCTCGCAAAAGCTGTCACACGACAACGTCATTTCGTACATTCTATTTGTGAACCTTCATCTAAATAAATCGATTTTTTTTTATTAGTACATATGCTATTATAATTATTTTCAGGGAGTGTTTTTTACAACAAAAAGGTAGATTATTATATTGTAAAAAATTGGTTGTCTGTAAAGTCGGTTAACGGGCAATAATTTTACGTCATAAGGAAACATTGATTTGAAAAAGAATACTTTTATGAGTGGAATTTAATGTCCAAATCACCAAGAAAACACATCTTACTGCCGCCCGGCACTCCCGGAATGCAACCAATCTTTTTCGTTTGTTTGTTTCGTGTAAGTGATGTCCCATCCAACAATTCTCAAATCAAATACAAATACAAATCCTTTATTTGCTAGAACACAGTATGAAAATAGATCTTACAATTTTAAATACATAGTCCGTAAGTCACATGATATCTATCACGTTTTATCAATAAAATTATTTTTTCTTGTCACACACATGCTCATGCATGATTAAAAAATAGTTCTTTCTTCCAGTCCGTCCCTGTACGGCTGGAATGTTCGGTATTTAAATTAATCCGTGCGGAGGGTGCGACGCATCGACGTGGCGAATGCGACACGACTACGACACGACCCCATACGACAAAGATCACAAAACAAAGAGTAAGTATTTTGGGCTAAGGTCATATTGTTATTGTGTTTGTTATGTTTGTATGCAAACAATACATAAGAGTTAAGAGTTTAGACCTAGCTTATACTCCACCAGGCTGGCCTATTGCGGGTTGATGGACTTCACATAATTATCTTAAAATTTAAAAAATAATTCCACTTACTCGAAGCCGGATATTGAGTAAGAGAATGATTTCTTACCACAGTAGAAGAGCAGCATTTATGTGGATAACATGTGATTTTTTTTACTATATGTGTGTATAATAATCATTCATTTCTCAAATATACTTTCGACTTTGCACTGATTCATGATGGCTCCATGCACTGATAGAAGACACTGCATAATTTTCTGAACATCACCTTTACCGCCATCTAGTGTCGAGTAGCAACAACCTACATAGATAAAATTAGAGCAATATTTCCATAGATGGCGCTTATAACAGATTTTTATTTTCTCTAAAAACTATTCGAAATAAATCTTACAAATAAAATTGACTTGCTTTCCGTCTAATTGGTCAACAACAAAGGTGATTTAAAATAAAAAACATTTTTTTATTTCAAAATTTATTCAAATGTCACATTTATTTAAACAAATATTACTCTAATTCATTTTTAAATAATATATACAGAAAAAATGCTGATAACCGTAAACAAAGGCCCTATGGTGGGTTTCAGTAAACTATCATTGAATAATGAATTAGCACTACAATAATTTAGTTGGAAAGATATTCTTATAATTTGAAATAACAGATCCAAATCCGAAGATCGGTAATTCAACCATACCGTAAAACAATTTGATTTGTATTTGTGAACAATCAGAAGACATACTTTAAATTACACAATCACGAAAATTCATAAAAAATAATTAAATAGGTCTCACGCGTCACACAATCAGTGCTTCGAGCACACTTCGAGCATGAACTTACGCAGTTTCGTGTAGTAATCGTATCGAGCCGCCATTTAGACCAAGATCCCAGAACGATCTGACGGTATCATTAACAGGTAACATTACTTTTGTCAGACACTTTAAAGTTCTATAAAAAATAAATGAACTTTACTTATTTTTACATGTCTGATGAGCTTTAAAGCGTCCGACAAAAGTTTTGGCCCATGGAAAGCGTCTGCCACCTTATGATACTGTTTTAGAATAATATTCTACAAAACATATATAAAAATCAGCCATGCAAATTTAAGTAAAGTAACTATTATTTTTAGTTACCTTTCTTGCCTGGTACCTGCCCAGGGGTCACAGGTGCTCCACAAGCACGCAGGTATTCACAGAACATGCGTCGAAAATAAGTATCGTCAGATCGTTCTGGGCTCTCGGTCTAATTAGTATAGGCAGACAAGGCAGACTGACATTTATGACATAATAATGACTGACGTTTACTATACGAATACTTTCACGATAGTGTTCACACTCACAGCAGCACTGAAGCCAGATCCTCAAACGCGCTATCAACGTTCCATAGAATCTAAGCGTATTATCTCTATACAAGTCCATATTATTTATTGGCCCATAATTCAAATTCGGGCCCTGCCCTCAAGCTGTCATATTCGCCTGGTGGAGGATCGCTTCTATCCTTGGAATCCTTTGTATAATTATGTATGTTTATTCATCATCATCATCATTTGGGTTTCGGGACGAGTTTTTTTATCAATCCTGAAAATAAAATAAAATACTTAGGCCACTCCTTAATTACGAATTCAACTCCTACGTAATACGTGCGCTATGCGACTAAGGCCGGCAACACATCAGTTTCATACATTTCTTTTGGTTAGACATATTTGTAGGTCGTGTCGTGTCGCGTTCTAATAAATGTATGAAACCGAGTGCTTTTGGCGCGTCACGACACGTAAATGTGTTCCCGGCCTAACTCGTACGCAGCGCTTCCATAGTATATCTGATGTCGGAATTGTTCGTGCGTGAACGTTCGTTGAGACATAAGGACTGTGTTGCTTCAGGTTCAGTGACAGGTAAGAAGGGGCAGTAAGGCTACTGACTAAAATAACACATAAAATATAGCCATCACTTTCTGATGTGTCAGTAGCCCATTAATGACCAACTACAAGGTCTCACGATGAGGGATCCAGGCCTTAGTGCACCACGCTGGCCTAATGCGGGTTGGTGGACTTCACATGCCTTTTTTTTGTGAACTCTCAGGCATTTCCCTTACGATGTTTTCCTTCACCGTAACAGCGGGTGATATTTAATGGTATAAAGCGCACATAACTTTTTTGCAGTCATTGGTGCGTGCCCCTGGTATTCGAACCCGGACCCCTCGATTCGGGGTCGAATTCTAAGCCACTGGGCTATCACCGCTTATACTTTCTAATAATAAATAGAAATATTATACAGTCACTTACTTGGGATCCCTGTCTTCTGTATGCTGACCTGACTCGCTTTAGATGAATTTTGAGAATCTGCCCTCAGAGCTTGTAATTTTCCTGAAATGTCAAGAGTTTCATTATGCGACATGGTTCCAGCCTATTAGCAATTAGCGGGTTTAATAGCCAGATTGCAGACATCAACACAGAGCTATAAATTTGTACAACTGTAGTATATTATGTGTTACTTACGTGGACTGATTCTTAATGTGTTCTTAGCAACATCTCCATGTACATGCTTTAAACCTAGAGGAATTTTCGTCCCTTTTTTGCTTGGATTACCAATGTTCTTCTCTTTGTCGTTATCAACGCGTTTTTCTTTTGCTTTCAATAAACCAATTGATTTTCTGCTTTTAGGATTTATTACGCTCGTTTTAATCTTTTGTAGTGGAGTTTTACTTTTAATATTGTTCACAATTTTAGTGATTGTAGTGGGTTTTTTTGGTTTATCGTTGTTACTGGTGGGTTTTTTAATTTCACTAACATTCAATATATCATACGTTTCGTCAATTTCTTTTGTCACTGTTTTTTTATTCGCTTCATTGTTTTTGCTACCAACAGTTTCAGCATCAATATTTGCCGTATCAGTATTATTTTCAAATTTCTCGCTTAGCTTGTCAGAATTTTTGGAATTCGTCGAACTTTTAACTACGATTTTTTGCAGCGTTTCGTGCTGTTTTGGATTTGTCAGTTTTGTTTTTTTTATCTTCACGGGATTGTCAGTTTTTGCTTTGAGGGGTGCTATTTTATTGGAGTCAGTTTTAAGAGTGTTAATTTTAGAAATAGTTTCAGTAGTGTCTTTGTCTTTATTTGAATCAACTTTTTTAATACCAGTATGTGTAATTTTATCTTTTTTAGCAATGTTACCATTGTCTTTATTAATAATTTTCTTAGGGTTACTATTCACATTGGGATTACTCTTTATATTACGCGGCTTAGCAATCACGTCATTAGTATTGGACTTCGCATTATCCTGTAAATTAAGATCATTTTTTGGATTATTCTTTCCAGTATTTAAATCTTTAGCATTTACAGACTTCTGTTTTTCTGCAGACTTACCATTTACTTTTTTATTAGCAAGATTATCATTATTATTTGAATTATTTTCAGATCTGGCAGCTTTATCGTTGACATTGCTAGTAGATTTAGCTTTAGGTATACCATTTTGATTGGCAACTTTATTTTTAATCGTTTTTTTTTCTTCGTTGTCAACATTTCTAGCATTAACGTTACTAGTAGATTTGGCTTTGGGTATTGCAGTTTTATTTTTAGTTACCACTTTATCGTTATTCACCTTATTCGACTTATTATCCTTATTACTGTGAAAATTCTCTTTACTACTACTAACTTTATTTGAATTTACTAGAGCATCAGTTTCTGAGTTACTCTTAATAGCCTTACTCTTACTTGGTTTACTCTTATCGCCATCTTTATTATTATTTTCATTGCTTTTAGATATTTTATTTGCATTTGACTTTTTCACTTGCTGAGTTTGTTTTGGAATGTCTTGAAAATTATCAACATTACTTGACTTTTCAACATCTTTACTGGGAATCGGAACACCTTTACTTATCAATACTTCTTTAGCATTTTGTTTGTCAGTTTTATTATTATTGTAAGTTGGTTTATTTATAGTTATTGAAGTAGCAACATCTTTACCATCACCCATCTTATCGTTTAAATTTTTCGTCAGAGCGTCGGTATCTTTACTAGTTTTGTTATTTTTCGCGATAGCGTCAGCATTTTTATTTACATCTCCTTGATCGCTCAGTTTAGCTTTCTTAGCTCCATCTGCTTTGTTGTCAACTGATCTTTTAGAAGCTTTTCCTTGGTTAGCATTATCAACGTTATTTTCTTTGCCTTTAGGTTTACTTTTCTTTGGTAGACTTTTAGGAGGCGCCATAACTTCGCTGTCCTTTTGTTTTTTAAGCGCCGGTTCTTCGATTTCTTGGTCCAATGTTGTTCGTCTTTTCCTTAAGTTTTCAGATTCAACTTCAGACTCCATACTTTCGTAGAGTTCTTGTGTAGGGCCTGGAAAATTCAAAAGAAAAAAATCACCTTTATTATCGCTCATGTTTCATTTCATTACAAAATGCTGCTATCTTATTTAGTGTCGACTTCCGCCAATCGGCAGAAGATATCGCCACAGGTATCCTGAACTGAATCACGCTTTCGAAGTTTTCTACAGGACTGCCACATACAAAACTTCGAGACAAAATCTTACCTTTAGCCTCAAGGCAGATGGCGATAATTTTACTCAACAGTCGCATGCGCTCGTCTGTCTCGATCGTGGGGTCGGATAACTCTTTGTACGCCTGCGATATCATCTTCACATATGCTTCGTCTGAAATGGAGCAAAACAGTAATAATTTAAACCTCATTACATCAAAATAATAAGTGACTTAATCTATAAATATACTATAAAAATAAATAGCTGTTTGTTAGTCTGGCTAAAACTCAAGAACGGCTAAACCGATTGAGCTAATTTTGGTTTGGTAATGTTAGTGTTAGTTCAGGAAAAGTTTTAATGATGAGAAAATTTGAAAAGCATCAGGGAAAAAAATCTTTAACAGTAATATGAAACATTTTTATTCCGACAGCCAGTATAAAAAAATTCAGCTTCAGTACTTTAATGGGCGTTGAAGGGGTCTTGATCAATGAATTTGCTACTCTAAAATCTATACTAATATTATAAAGAGGAAACATTTGTATTTTTGTATGTTTGTAACGAATAAACTCAAAAACTACTGGGCCGATCTCAAAAATTCTTTCACCATTGGAAAGCTACATTCAGCCTGAGTAACATAGGCTATTAACTAAAAAAAAATTATTGGCAGAGCGAAGCCTGCTGGGTCAGCTAGTAAAACAATATACAGGTGAATTTTTCAAGTGTACATGGATGGGGAACATAACAAACACAGTATGTGTGTCATACTGTATTGTAAAGCCTCACCCATATACTCGAGGTCGAACTTCATCTTGTGATGGAAGCCGGCCACCGGAGACCACTTGTTCTGGAGCATCCATTGCACTTCTAGGAGATCGGCGCATTTCAGAATATACCCGCCGTCCTCCTGGAAAAATTAGATATAAAATAAATAAACGCATCAAGCACAATGCCCCAGTAGGATTCGTATAGCAAACATCAATCGTGTAGTACATTATGTCGTAATATATAAACGGTGATAGCTCGGTGGCTTAGAGTTCGACCTCGTATCGGGGGATCCGGGTTTGAATCCCAGTGGCATGCACCAATGACTTAGTAAAAAAGTTATGTGCGCTTTATAAAATATAATTTTAATATCACCCGCTGTTATCGTGAAGGAAAACATTGTGAGGAAACCTGCATGCCTGAGAGTTCACAAAAAAAAATGTTCTCTAAGGTATGTGAAGTCCACCAACCCGCAGTAGGCCAGCGTGGTGGACTAAGGCTAATTTTCCCATGCTAATGACAGCTCGATACGATTAGTATACGAAACTGCGTAAGTTCAATCTCGAGGCATAGGTGGCCTGCATACCCGTTTGATACTCAACTACTAATTTTTTTTAAATACATACCTACATAGTTGATAGAACACTCACCATGGGCTCCATGAACACGCAGCCGGGGTACTTCTGGGCCAATCGCGCGAGTATCGTGCGGCGCGCGCGGTACGCCAGCGAATAGCTCCTCAATACCTGGAACGTGTTGGTTACACGGTCAGCAGTCAGAAGGGCAGACAGACTTAGGCGTCGGTTCAAAAAATAAATATATAAAAAATAAATAAATAATATAAAATTTAGTTTTAGTTATTTAAGATTTAATTATTGTATGCCCGCATAGGGTAGACTGTTCTTAACTTATTATAATTTTTGTAACATCTTTCTCGTGTAACAGTAAACAATAAACGCATTCTTTTCTTTTCTTTTCGAAAGTAATGTCGAACTACCCTCCATATGTGATATTGGACGATTGATACTGTTAATAGTGTTCGTTAATAGTTGTAATAGCAGAATAATTCAGATATTACTTATTTAAATAACGAAGTAAGCTGTTTAGTTTGTAAGTACGCTCAAGTGTTGAATTTTGCTCTGATGTTCTTATTTCTCTATAAGTGATTTTGAATATTTTGAGAAATAAACGATCTCTATCTGTAAATTTGTGTGTTACATACAGGTAGTTAGGTAAGCAGACGGTAAATCAGGAGAAAGACCTAAGAAAGTGATGAGTTCTTGTGTCATGTTGTAAAAAAATATATACAGATTTAACTCTGGTAGGGATAATACCTAAGATGGTGAAACCTCTACTCTATTGATGGTATACAATAAGCAAATATACAGTGACTTGTAATTTATTTCCCGCTAAAAGGACATGTAGATACTGTCAAAACAAATTATTTAAGTAATGTATAACATAGCGGTAAGTCACCTCTACAGCATCGCTGGGTGTGGTTGCCGAGGGAAGGATGGACTTGGCGAGCTCCTTCTCTTGGGAATCTTTTACTGGCTGCACGCGCAAACTGCGGTACGACGCTGCGCCGAACGGCCGGCTCTAGAGTCAAAAATAAATAAAAACAAATGAACAATAAAAAAATAAAACAATCTTAAAACATTGTCCTGTAGCTAGTTGAAATAACAAGTACATATATAATATACATCACTTGCAGTCTTATTATCTATGTATAACAACCCGGTCTGACGGCTTAACGTGCCCTGAAGCACGGAAGCTTGCATTTAATTAGCCACTATCGGACACTCATCCGGGTACAGACTGCGCCTTGTTGCTAAATTTTTTCAATCGCTTGCAATCTACGCAAGCAGTGGCTATGTGTGCCGCACAATATTATTTTGGCTCACAGATACAGTTGATGTCTTCATACTCACAGACTGATGCACATAGAACATGATGGTGAACGGCACCAGGTCCACCCGGCAGTCGGCCATCACCTCCCGCCATGTTCCTTCATCCGTCACCGGAGCCTCCCTGCACAAATGTATTATTTGCTAAAGAATGTTCTCAAAGGCATATGAAGTCCAGGTTGCATTAGGTCAGTATGGTGGACTAAGGCCTACATCCCTCTCATTGTGAGAGGAGACTCGACCATGTAGTGGGTCATTAATGGGTTACAGACTGGATTGGTACCTGGTTGGATGTGTGTGTATATGTATCTATGTATTTGTTGCATTCCATTTCAACTTTATTATGTTTGTGTTATGTATGTACAATAAAAAATTAAAAAAAAATCCTATGTAGGTATATATCTAATATGTATAATAATATACCTATCAAAAACCGGCGCCTGAACCATGACATTGACCTCAGACTGCAGCACGTACAGGCTGGTGAGCTCCCGAGTGGCATCCAGACAGGTCTTCAGCATGCTCTGCTCGATCTTCAGCTGGGGAATGGATGGTGCAACATTCCTGAGCTCCACATCATCATCTGACCTGGAATGGTGTAGGAATGTTATTGAATGTCTTTCACCCAATATTGACTGTGGATAATCTGAATGATATTCTCATTATGAGAGGAGACCCGACTTAACAGTGAGCCACTAACATTGAAAAATGATTTGGCCACTTGTTACCAACGCAAAATAAACTTGTGAACAGCTTGACTTTTTTCTTAATTATCTGATACTAGCTACCGCCCGCGACTGCGTCCGCATGGAATTAAGAATTTGACACAGAGCTGGTTAAAAAGTCAATACCATTACCTTTATTCTTAAACCCTATATTCTATCCTTACAATTTTTCGCATTTATAATAGTAAAAAGAAATAGTAACTATTGTTAAGTATTAGATGTAGCGGAACCGAATGAAACTTACTCATCATCGTCAAAATAACATAAATTCGCCTTTTGGGTACGAGCATCTTCTATGCGCTTTTCGAAGTATTTGATTTCCTTTAAGAACTCCTCTTTGCGTGCTAGTAAAGCCGCCTTCTTATCACTTATTTGCCTCGTCATTTTTGATTACACGTAGTGTTTAATTTCTCTATGTTGATCACTTTCATTTAACGCCTCTAACGCATGCCTCTAACAAGTGAAAACTATACGCAAAAGAGCTGTTTCTAGTTTTTACAAGATTTACAATAACTTCTTGAATTAAATAAAAATTCGTTGACTCTGAATTCAAACTTCAAACGTCGATTTGACGTTTGTCACTTGATACGTCATAGAGGATGCACAGAGCACAGATAATATAAAAGCCTGCGTAATCCATAGACATTCAAGTTATAGTGGGGACACGGAGTTTTTGTAGCCGGAAAATTATGAAGCACTGCCAAGGGTGCAAATGAAGACCATTGAATATTTTTGTGTTTTTGAGCCAAGTTTGCGAAAAATTGACATTGATAAGAAGACAAACTGAATGGTGAATTTAGCACTGCTTTTGAAGGTGTACAAAAACCCTGACCCTGAACGCTGATGTTCATATAAATAATTATAGATCAGGTTTATAACAGTAATAAGTCGTATTCGATGTCAGGTTAATAAACTCAATAGGAATGGCACTAGATGAATATTTGGGAACAAACACGTCGTGATAATCCTGATTAACTCACGTTCATTTTATTCGGTGATCGGAACGCAACCTTAGTTATCTTATCTCAAGTTATCTCAATTTTCTACAAATGTCATGAAATGTCATGTCATGTCAAACTCAATTCAATACATACAGTGCCCTATCTTTTTTCTAAGATTTATTTTAAGTTTAGTCAAATACCTACACTACAATATACATTTAATATAAAATTGCAATAATTAGATGTAATGAACATGTGCAGTCCTTTGTAGTATTTAAAAAATGAAGTCCTAATATAATTTAACAAGATTCTTATAAGAAGTTCCAATTGTAGAATACGAGGTAATTAAATAAGTATTGTAAACATGAGTAAAGTTCATAGTTCAACGCGATGAGAGAGAATAGCGAATTAGTGTTTGAATTTCGAATTTGGTGTGTTTGTTGAAGGCGCTGTAAAAATTTCTTCGGTACAAAATGGGTCAAAGTGGCAGCATGGCGATGCCGGGTGAGTAATAGGCTCTAATAAATACTAAACATTAACCAAGCAATGTTCTATTTTCGCTAATTGGTAAATATAACTTCCTCATTTATACTTTTTTCTTTTCTGAACTTAACCTGTTATCTTGTTACTGCTATTGCATTATTTATTGTCTGTGGCTTATTCATTTTTCAATTCAATGCTTTGTTTGATTTTAGTCATGTTATTATGATAACCTTATTCTAAACTATACGTACCTTAGGTAAACAATTTCTGTAAACAAATCAGAACTAATGGATCAGTTTGTCATGGATCTAAGTCTTTAGATACAGTAGGTACTAGAGCTCTTATTAACTGGTATTATGTAAAACACAGTCATAGTGATGTTTAGTTTCATATTTATGGTTTTAATTTGGTCAATGATTTAGTACCTGAAACTTTAGCAACTTACCTAATTTCATTGATGATTAGGGTAGGTCCATGTCCAGCAGTGGACTACCGAGGGCTGACAGGAATTAAGGAAGGAGGTTCTAGTATTTTTTCCAGAGTGTTATACAGTTCTGTAACCCATAAATAACCCCCTGCAGGGTTGGGTCTCATATTGAGGATACAGGCCTTAGTCCACTATGCTGGCCTAATATAAGTTGGTTGACTTCACATATATTCGAGAACATTTTGGAGAACACATAGACATGCAGATTTCCTCTCTATGTTTTCCTTTGCCATAACAGCAGGTTATACTTAATTTATAAAGAACACATAAATCTTAAGAAAGTCATTGGATTGTGCATAAACCTAAACCCCTTGAATAAGAGGCCAAAATGTAAGCCACTGGACTACCACTGCTATTACACAGATAAAAGGTCATATCCAGTACTAAACTAAATATTCAAACCTACGAGTATATCCTTCCTTCCTTTCAGCTCTTGGTAGTCCCCTGCTGGACACGGGCCTCCTCTAATCGACGCCACTCCACCCGGTCCTGGGCCCTCTGAATCCAACGGTTTCCCACTACCTTCTTCAGGTCATTAGTCCATCTGGTAGGAAGGCGGCCTGTGCTCCTTTTACCTAAATGTGGCCGCAATTCAAGGACCTTCCTTCCCATCATTTGTCAGTCTGCGAATGTTGTGGCCAGCCCATTGCCACTTTCATTTGCAAACTTTGAGAGTTATGTCGGTTACCTTCGTTCTTCTACGGATTTCCTCATTTCTGACTCTGTCACATAGTTTAGGGGTTTTACATACCAAGCATAGATCTCTCCATTGCCGTAAAGGACCATGTCAAACCTATATAATAAAAATGAATTGCTGTTCATTAGTCTCGCTAAACCTCAAGAACAGCTTTTGATATGTTCATATAAGTCTGAGGAAGGTTTAAACGGTGAGAAAATCTGAAAAGAAATTGAAGAAAATATTAGAAATTTCTATATTTGGCAGAACAAAGTGTGCCGGGATAGCTAGTATAAAATATAATGTGCCTAATTCATCTCATAAACCTGATATTCTTATTACCACTGGGCACTGGGGCATTACACATAATACACATGATAAGCCATTCATAGTATGCCAGATAATATTGTATACCTATGTCACTTACATCCTGCATGAAAATTGTTATCTAAAAAATGCAATATACTGTACAATATTTGAGTAACATAGGCTGTCCTGATCAATCTCTTTTATAATTTTATAAAATACCAGCTGATCCGGTAGGCTTCGCTCTGCCAATTAATTTGGCTAATATCCAAAGTTTTTTTGAGTCACAAACTTTTAGTAAGGATCCCTAATCTTTTCTAGCAATAAATATAGCCTTTGTTACTCAGGGTGAATGTAGCTTTCCAATGGTGAAAGAATTATTGACATCGGCACAGTAGTTTTTGAGTTTATTCATTACAAACGTACACACAAAAATACAAATTTTTCCTCTTTATAATATTAGTGTAGATGTAGGTAGTGTAAGACTAGCTGACCCCGCAAACATTGTATTGCTATAATTATATAAGTTATCAAGCAGGATGAAAAATTACTAAAATGTCTATTAAAAAATAGGGGTTGGTGATAGAAGGGTGAAAATTTAGGGTTGTATGTAATTTTTAATGCTACATTATTAAAAAATAAAAATATTTTTTTTTCCAAAAAATGAAATAAAAATGTTAGGGGCGTACAACCCCTTATCACTTAGAGGTATGAAAAATAGATAATAGCCGATTCCCAGACCTACTGAATATGCTATTCTAAAATCGCCCATAAAGGCTATATCCAGCTATATCCGTCCCACTGTGAGAAGAGACCTGACCCTGTAGTAGGTTATTAATGGGTTACAGACCCTGAAAGCTACGTAATTAATATACATTGACAATGTTTAAACTAGTTTTGAACTTGCAATTTTTAAATTAAATTACTAAGACTTTTAAATTTTTTCTAACTGTTCAATTAAAAATGTCATTTCAGTCCTAAGGGATAGAGTCTATTTTTAAACGTCAGAATTAGAGCTATTGAAGAGCGAACAGCTGGCGATCAGCTGTTCAACTACCTGTCATGGTTTTAATTTTTTTCCAACGCACGTGTTTTACAAAAATTTGTAAAGCCTATTGCGAAATGGACACCTACAATGAAAACTAATTTCGACCTAAGGACTTTGCACTAAGGTTGACATTGGATTGTCAAATGGCTCCCTATTCAAATTTGCTCAGTTTTGTTACGCAAAATGTATTACCTGTATTTTTTTTTTAATTTCAAATCAGCTGATGACAAAGGAACAAAAAATCATATGGTTTGTAGTGTTACTTTCTACATCGTTAGTTTTTACATTACACCGAAGTCTAAAATTCAAATGAGATTTCTTTTTTTATTAAAGAAAAAACTTAGTAAGTATACTATACCTACATACATAGTATAATTCTGCCAGTGAGGTACCTTACCGCATCTTATTCAGATCTGAGGCTGGATGCGTGGTCGTGCTGTAGTGACACTGACTGTTCATTGATCAGTTCTGCGATTAGTTGCCCAATTAATTGACTTGATCATATTATCTTTCCTCCAATAAGACATGAAATAGTAAGACTTGATAATTGAATGATTTAAATGTTTAGTTGCTATGTTATCACGATGGCGTTATACCTATTTTTCTTTTTCAAAGGTTAACATTTTCATTGTTGTATTCAAACCTTACGCAAGTGACATTTACCTGTATTTTTTTCGAATCAGCTGACGACACCATGGGAACACAAAGCATCATATGATCGGTGCTTTCTTTCAAACCGGCATAGGGTTTGCACAATGCTTTCTTTTTTGGTTCGACAACGCATTCCAATACATTCTTACTTTTAATATTCGTCTGAATAAGTACCTACACAAAGTAGGCGCACATAGCCCCGCATGCTTGAGTGAATCGTTAACGATAAGGTAGCAGCCGTTAAGTTTTGTTTTAGAACATTTTTTTACGAAATTTTAGGCACGCAGGTTTCCTCATTCGGTAATTTGCTATTAGACAAAAACTCTAAACTGCAAGAAATAAACCAACATTTTTTAATTTAATTTTTTAACTGATTTTAAACCATATGTTGTAACAATAGAATCTATTTCCCGATGTCCTTACATAACTTTACTATATTATACTAACATTGTATTGTATTTAAATGTTACGCAATTGTCACTTACCTGGGTTTTTATCGAATCAGCTGACAAACCGTGGGAGTACCAGAAATCATATGGTCGTAGCTTCTTTTCATACGATCATATGATTTGGACAATAGTTTCTTTTTTCAATGGGATAGCGGATCTTTGTCTTGCTTTTACTTAAGGTTTTGAAAAACCTACTGACGTACGACAAAATGTATGCACTGACGTCGTACTAACAACTTTTGCGTGCGACATCATGGCAGTTAGAACAAGGGGTGAGATATTTGTCATGTGTGTTAGACCACATGAATTTCCTATTTATGTCTAACTAGCTGACCCAGCAGGCATCGCTCTGCCAATGATTTTTTTTATTTTTATTTTTTTTATTTAATAGCCTATGTTACTCAGGCTGAATGTAGCTTTCCAATGGTGAAAGAATTTTTGAAATCAGCCCAGTAGTTTTTGAGTTTATTCGTTACAAACATACAAAAATACAAATGTTTCCTCTTTATAATATTAAGTATAGAGAAACCTTGAGTTTTGATTTTAGACCTTACTTAGTCACGATACTGTGTATTTTCCAATGAATACAAGGTTATTTCATTCTTACGCACGTCACGCAAGTGACGTCTACCTGTATTTTTTCGAATCAGCTGATGACAAAAACGTCACACAAAGAATCATATGGTTGCTTTCTTTCATACAATGTACACTAATGTACAGTGCGATCATGACTCGATAATGAATTGGTTTTCGTAGGTTTTCAGGTGGTAAAGTCCTAGGAGATCGCCAGGCGAGGTAGCTGCCAGCCTCTTGCCAGTAACCAATTAATGACCCACTACAGGGTTGGGTCTCTTTCTCGTAATGAGAGGGATGTAGGCCTTAGTCCACCAAGCTGGCCTACTGCGGGTTGTTGGACTTCACATACCTTTGAGAACATTTTTTTTTTGTGAACTCTCAGGCATGCAGGTTTCCTCACGATGTTTTCCTTCACCGTAACAGCAGGTGATATTTAATTTTATAAATCGCACATAACTTTTATTACAAAGTCATTGGTGCGTGCCACTGGGATTCGAACCCGGACCCCTCGATTCGAGGTCGAATTCTAAGCCACTGGGCTATCACCGCTAGCCTCTTAACCCGTCGTAAAGCAACATTTTCTTCGAGTCTTGTGTTTCGGCAGGAGAGGTGTGATTGCCGGGGATACTTTATTTGAGGCGAACATCTGAGTCTCATGAGTAGCGAAGCACCCTTCTTTATATGAGGTTGGATGTGGGTGTCTACGCTTTATGTCCTGCGTGCACTTTTGTCACTCGTTTCCATTTAAAAAAAAGGTAGAAGTAAGAATAAACGTAGTTAAAATTGAATATCAAATATTCCATTAATTACTTCACGAAAAATCGATATTCGATCGGTTTTTTATGTTCCGTTCCAAAGATCTCATATATTTTCCTATCTATTTTAATTCAAAAAGTGACTAAGTAAACGTAAGATTTTTTGGTTTTTACTTTTTTACAGATCTATACGTCATATTTAGATTTAGAAAATTTTCCATATATCAAATTTCTAATCTATGAATTCCAAATCATCCGGTTCTCACGTTTGATATTTATAATTTTATATATCGGTAAGCATTAGATTATTCTTTGTCCAAGCGAATTTTAAAGGTTTCAATATAATCTAAACCTAAACGCTTCATAATTTGCAGCTTGTAAAATGCTCAACTTCGTCGTACTAAAAATAGTTAGCCATCACCCCAGAAACCAACCTCTGTAATCGGTCACCCGACTTAGCAACAGAGTAAACACCTTTTCGAAACGAGTACCTTCGTACACGTCCTCAGGTACGCTTAAATTCCATAAATTCACAGGGATTCCAACCTTATTCGCCAGCAATAAGAATCTATATTGAAATTATTGAAGAAAAAAACAAATGAATTTACAGATATTGTAAATTCCTTGAACAGCAAGCGATATTCAACCTTATGTTATACGCAATAAGGGTTAAGTGAACTAATTTACAACGCATAAGGTTTTACGAACAGCTGAGCATCAGCTGTCATCTGGAACAAAGTAATTGGAGTTCAATTAAATTTCAACCTTATTATTAGAGGCATAAAGTAAAAATTATAATTCCTTTCACAGATGAGTAGTTAAAGTATGCGCATATAGTAATTGCAGTTTTTTTTTAATATAAACTTTTGAGGTATGTTGAACTTTTGCGGTCCGGGTGCATCTTTAGTACTGCGTAATTATAATTATGTATGTAGGTACTAAGATATTTGATTGAGAGACTAAGATACTTGATAGAAAGATGTCTTTTGTAATGTAATAGGTCATAGCACTATTGGAATTTGCCTCTAATTACCTAACCTAACTTGTAATGGGTGACCTATAAAATAAATACTTTTATAAATTTAATGCGTTAGTTTGGGAGGATTTCGTAGGGCACGTTATCCGTCGCTCAGTCCGGTGGCTATCGATAAGATGACAGTCGTTAAACCTTGGCGGAGGCCCTATCTGTTGTTGGAAACGTCTGGGATTCTCCAAACCGTGGGAGACCCGTTCTCAACTAAAGGGCGAAGGCAGGATAGGAAGTATGATAGAAAGGATTAGGAAGATAGGTTAGGATAGGAAATATGAATAGGAATATAAGAGAGCGATAATAGGATAGTAGAAAGGATATAAGGATTGGACGGTAAGAGACGGTAAGGCTCTAGTGTGGTGCTATGAGTGTACAATTAAAATGGAATGCGTTTAAATCGTAATTAAACTAGCATCACGCTATGAAATTAGGGGAACACACGGATGTTTGGACACGTGCCCTTCCACCGGATATGACGCTCGAATACAGATTAAAAACCAAACTGATTCGACACGGATGTAGTGGGGAAAGGTTTTAATGGTAAAATAATTGAAGAACGATTGATTGTTTTTTTTAAAAATATTTTTGGGGTACCAAATAAAGCGGGAAAATTCCATTCAAAAAGGCGTTCTGACTCTGCCCTTGGTTGACATAACCGACTGACCAAGCAACACGACAATCTACTCATCTACACAATATTATAAAGAGGAAACATTTGTATTTTTGTTTGTTTGTAACGAATAAACTAAAAAACTACTGGGCCGATTTCAAAAAATCTTTCACCATTAGAAAGCTACATTCAGCCTGAGTAACATAGGCTATATGAAAAAAATGAAAATCCAAGATGGCCGCCGCCACTAAATAGTGGATCACATATTTATTCCGCAACTACCTCAATATGGGTGTCAAATGAAAGGGTTTGATTAGAAGAATAGAGCTCACTATAAAAAAATTAAAATCCAAGATGGCCGCCGCCACAAAAGGGCGGGTTACATATTTTTTTCTCACCTCATTATCACCTCACACTCACGTCATTCTCACCTCACACTCACGTCATACTCACCTCTTTCTCACCTCATTCTCACTTCACACTTATCTCACTTCACACTCACCTCATACTCACCTCATACTCACCTCATTCTCACCTCAAACTCACCTCACACTCACCTCAGTATCACCTCACACTCACGTCATACTCACCTCATTCTCACCTCATACTCACCTCATTATCACCTCACGCTCACGTCATTCTCACCTCACACTCACCTCATTATCACCTCATTATCACCTCATTCTAACCTCACACTCACGTCATTCTCACCTCACACTCACGTCATTCTCACCTCACACTCACCTCAAACTCACCTCATACTCACCTCACACTCACCTCACACTCACCTCAAACTCACCTCATGCTCACCTCACACTCATCTTACCCTCACCTGTTGCTCGTACGAGCAACATTTGCATGCGTCTTGACAGGACACAGGGTAAAACAGAACATCTTCAAGTATCTTAATAGCTGTTTGGCGAATATTTATAGATACTTTGGACAACTTTTTTCACTACTTTAGGAGCTAATTAAAAAAAATACTACAATTGCGAAAATTTAAGAGGATACTTACTTGAATAGATGATTAATTAGATGAAAGTTTGTCTGTAATTTGCTCTTGATGCGTAAAATTAACGACTGAATGGGTGATGGGTGTATGGTTAAGTAATAAGATATTTTAATACTTTTTAATTTATACCTACGCTTTCGTAAATTCGTACCCAAATTCCAACTGGGACGGGCGGTCCTTTAATGAGTCTCGAGTCTTAAAGTCGAGTCTTTATATTAATTAACAATACATTTCTCCGTAAATGGTCCGAATAGTTGAAAACAAAGCGATATAATCTCGCGATTAACACCTTTCGCTGAACAAAGGTACGGTACGCCGCCACGCATCCGCCATATTGGCTCTGTCACAATGGTGGAAACACCTTAGCCAGGTTTGTTCCACTTGGGTCCAGTCGTAAGAGTTTCACCTCAGAATGATCGGGTAACTGGCTCTAAACTCGTATACACCTTCCTTTTCGTGTTCTAAAAGTTATCTAAAACACATAAATCTGATTTTGAATCTCGAAAATCACCGAGACAAGATTTTATGTGACCTTTGAGACAACTTTTAGAACACCAAAGTGAAGGCATGGCGAGTTTACAGCCTGTTACTCAATCATTCCGAGATTGACCCGTTTATTTAGCTTAACTGACGGGTCCAGTTTAGGGGCATCTATTACTATACTTGAGGTGGTTTGGGCGATTTTTCGACTCCCCTCTCCTCTTAATAATCGGTGATAACCAGTGGCTACGAACTCGGACTCGTACTCGAGGGGTCCGGGTTCGAATCCCAGTAGCACGCACCAATAACTTAGTTAAACATTTCTCATCTCCGGCTGCAGCGGTGAAGAAAATCATCGTGACTACACCAGTAGACGACGTAATGCAGTAACAGCACAGTCAACGCTCATGACTTATGAAGACTAACTATACCTTTATAAACTTCGAAAAATTTACTTATTTTGACAATTCATAAGCAATTAAATTTTATTCACAAAATATATTTAAACACCTAAAAACGCATTACTATCGGGAACACAGTGGAACACATTCCGAATTCAAAATGCCTCTCGTCCATTGGCCGCCACGCGTCGCTCGCGTGCCGCGCTGACAGCTGTGCGTTTGACGTTTCGTGTTTTTTTCCATGTTCTTAATTTGAAAAGGCTTCGACCGGCCTTGCTCTGTTAATAGCCAGGGCAGAAAAGAATATTTCTTTAATAAGGGAGTAGAAGCTTTCTTAGGTATTTCAAATAATTTAATTGATTGTACTACACGACTAGAACCTGCAATTTCTTTACATCTGTCGTTAAACTGTGGCTAATAAATAAATGTTATAAGACATACACAGAAAGAGATATTACGCTATATCCCCAAATAAGGTTTTGACACCATTTTTAAATGATGATTACTACAAAATCTCCTCTCACAATTAGAGGGATGTAGGCCTTAAACCACCACGCTGGCCTAGTGCGGGTTGTTGGACTCCACATGCCTTTGAAAATATTTTTGTGAACTCTCAGGCATGCAGATATCCCCACGATGTTTTCCTTTACCGTTACAGCAATAATTTTATTAACCGCACATAACTTCTTTCGAACCTGGACCCCTCACGCATTTATAAGGACCACTGACGGAGGTAAGTAAGCAATAGTTCTATTGGATCCTTTTGGGTACGGACGGAACTAATATCGCGGATATAATGCAGACAGTCAATACTTCAAATTCAGAAACAGATGTGCGCACGCGCCATGTGTCAAATTCGGAAGCCATCTTGCGAGTGATTGGCGCCGTTAGAAAAAAATGTATCAATTGTCATTATTGTGTTTGAATTTCGAAAGCTGTGATAAGCACCTTGAGGACAGATAAAAAAAACATTTAATTTAAGCTGTGGTGTACCTTACAGATACCAGAAAATGGTTTAGATCGGTTCGTTCCAAGAGGTTTAATGCAGTACGAGTAATGAGCAAGCAGGGTGGCATATTAAATAGGACATACCTTTATCCTATCTAAGGTCGTATGTGCGTTGCTAACTAATGAGGGCTAAGATGTTCGCCTGTTTGCCTCAAGTAAAGTATCCCCGGCAACCATACCTCTCCAGCCGAAACGCAAGAGAAAACCATTTATACTCAAACCATCTATATAGCACAAATATAGATGTAAAGTTGTTATGAATTAGTTACATCAGTCTATTTTTAGGTATGCAAATGTCATGTCAGTACCCATTAATGACCCACTACAGGTTCGGCTCTCCTCTCACAATGAGAAGGAGAGAATGGCCTACTGCGGGTTGGTGGACTTCGCATGCCTTTGAGAACATTTTTTTTTGTGAACTCTCAGGCATGCAGGTTTCCTCACGATGTTTTCCTTCACCGTAACAGCAGGTGATATTTAATTTCATAAATCGCACATAACTTTTATTACAAAGTCATTGGTGCGTGCCACTGGGATTCGAACCCGGATCCCTCGATTCGAGGTCGTATTCTAAGCCACTGGGCTATCACCGCTATGCAAATACATTATATTAAGTAAAACAAAGTGAAGAACATGCTGCTTTATGACGGGTTAAGAGGCTGGCGATAAGATACCTCCCCGGGCGAGATACGATTACTCTACTCTAGCCCACTTAAAAATATGTAGGGTAAAGTAACCGAGTATCGTCCCCTTTTTGCAAAAACCTATAGATGAACCTATATCTATAAATGAACCTGACATTTGACGCTGAGCTCTTTACAGTTTACATAATAATTATGGGTGCTCTTTAAGTGAGGACTTAATAAATGCACTTTTCTTACAGCGATAGAAGTTTAATACAAGGGCCCAGACCGACATCTGTTAAATGAACGTCATCATGGATCGCATCACCTTTACAATTGTTTTAGTGTTAAGGCATAAGGGATGTTTCTACCATCCGCAATTGTATTCAACATGTAACCCCATATTAAAAGAGCGCATTTAAACACCTGAAACCCTCATCAAATATATTTAAATAGATTTTCTTGTGTGTGAAAAAATAATATTTAGACAGTTGACTATTTTTTCGCATTTTTCGTGTTTGACAGCACAATAACAGTACCTCAATTGATTCGTATATCGCTACATTATTACTTACCCTACACAGCCTTACTTTTTAATGGGGCAGGGTGATTCAATTAAAATTTACAAGCCATAATTGAACATAATTTTCAGCCCTTTCAAAAGTTATAATAAACTATTGGGGACATATGAAGGACCGATGAAATACCCATCAATTGTTTATTTTTTATATTTCAAAATTCAAAAACGTTTATTTTCCACTTTGTTCTTTAGGTTCCAAACTTATTTTCACGAACATTATCATTAATTAAGAATACAATTTGCATTCATTGGTTCTTACCTTAACACTGTATCTATTGATCATTTAACGGTACTTTTGATTAAAAAAAACTTTTCTAACAAAACACATGCGCTCATTTGTATGTCCTTTGCCTTACACTAAAGGTCGATCGAATCTAGTTCTACTTTCAATATAACTCAATAGAGTTCATTTTTGGGGTCCAATTGTTAGGTGTAACTGTAACTTTTTTAATATAACAGCTGTTAAATTGGTATGTACCTAATTATTGTATCTAAGTTTTTCTTAATACTGCTGTTCGTGATGTATGCAATTATGAATTGTAGCCTCTTGAAATATGCTAATAACTACGATTATACTTAAACAAATGATTTTTTTCAAATAAGTTACAAATATTTCGAAAATCGTCTTTGCAAAAACCTACATTTTGTCGGTGTTTCTACTTCTATATTTTTTCTTGCAAAATTTTAAGTTTTGGCTTCTAAACTAAGCATGGCATGCACAAATTAAAAAAAAAGTGTAATTAATTTCCAAAATTTTTAGAAGATTATAAATACGAATTTAAAATGTAGAGCAAAATCAGTCAAATCGGACCAATCGTCCAATAAAAGACAAATATATTAATAGTTTTAAAATATATACCATATAGTAAGGGACAGATGTTCCACAGACTATAAATAAACGTTACAAGTTATAATCTGTGTCTGTTCGCAGGAAGCTTTTAAGTGAGCCAGGGTCTAATTGGAGAAATTGGTTAATTAGCTGGTCAATTACCTTCGTTAAGAGGTCTTAGGGTCATGTGTAGAAGCGGGTGAGCAAAACCTTATCATCAAGTACATAAAAGGTATGCCTACAATCGTTAAAAATAATATTAGTGCCAATCAAAAAAACCAATAAATGCTACTTCACACAAAGAAGAATTTAAAGATAATCCTGGTAAAATCTCACACTATCGCGTAAATAAATATGAAGATATCCCTTTGCATTCGTCATCCCTGAGATTTTTTTATGCCAACTTGCGCAGTATCCACAATGCCAATAAGTTCGACGAGATAAAATGTATCCTGAAAATAATACCAAAGACTACACACCTAATAATTTTTACCGAGACATGGATTACCTCTGAAACCGATGCGAAATCATACCAGTTACCAAATTATACGCATATTTATAGCTACAGAACTTATAGCAAAGGTGGCGGCGTTTCCATTTTTGTACACAATAGTATAAAGTATGAAGTTACCGAAGAACTTTCAGAGAACGGGAATCATTACTTGTGGATATACATTAACAAGCTATGCCTTAACGTCGGAGCGATATATAGACCTGGAGACACTAACTTAAATCAATTCCTGGATATATATTCTTCACAATTAGAACAACGAAAGAGGTCAATCGTTTTTGGAGACTTTAACATTGATTTGCTGAACGGGAACTCGTGCACACACACATATATGACTGAATTACGAGAATGTGGATATGAAATAATAAACAAGATCTCTAAAATGTTTAACACACGAGAAACGAGTACCACGAATACAATCCTAGATCACATATGCACCAATGTAAATAACCACTCGTTTAGTATGTCAATAATTGAATCGTCTCTTTCCGATCACAAACAGATTTATCTCGAAATTGGTAGGTTACAAAAAGAATTTTATAACAGAAAAGAGTATACGGCAATTAACTACAAGAATCTCTGCAATGACGCCCAGAAAACCGAATATCAAAATGATGAATATGACTATAACTACTTGGAATCTTTTATTTTGGACCTGATACATAAAAATAAAATTAAAAAAATCAAAATTTTAAACCCACCCCAAAAAGACTGGATAAATAAAACTATAATTGATTCTATAAACCTAAGGAATAACTTATGGCAAGAAGCTAAAATTAATCCACAGGATAAAACCCTACAGAAGAATTTTATTCAAGAACAAGAAAGAGTTAAATCCTTAATTACATATCACAAAAAAACTTACTACTACAATTTATTTCACAAAAGTCATAAACAACCTAAAAAAATGTGGGAAATAATAAATAATTTGGCAATAAATAAAATAAAGACCAATGGTGCTCCCCCAAAACTGATGTCGAGTTCGGGATACGTAACGGAAGGTAATGCAATTTGTGATTTATTTAATTCTTTTTTCAGCTCAATCGGAGCCGATCTAGCAAACAATATACCGCATACGTACCATTCTAATGTTGGTAACATTTTAATGTATGACGATAATTATTCACACCAAATAACCTTAACAGACTTTACCCCGTGTAGTACTGAGGAAGTGTCAAAAATTATTGATAAATTAGACTCGAATACTAGCACTGGTCTAGACGGAATCAGTACCAAAGCAATTAAGTGCCTAAAGGATGTGATAGCTGAAAAACTAAGTGACTGTATCAATAAGTGCTTATCACAAGGAATTTTTCCGGATTCATTAAAGATGGCTAAAGTAAGTCCCATTCACAAATCCGGAAACAAAACAGACCCAAATAATTACAGACCTGTGTCGGTGTTACCAGTCGTATCAAAAATATTTGAGCACATATTATATAATCGTTTATATAATTACCTAACAAATAAAAAGTTTTTAATTGATGAACAGTATGGTTTCCGATCCAAATCAAGTACCCTTACGGCTGCAATAGATTTAGTTACTAAAATTAAAACAAATATTGATCAAAAAAATTATGTCCTAGGTATCTATATCGATCTAAAAAAAGCTTTTGATACAGTCAGCCACAAAAAGCTATTACAAAAACTAGAGAACATGGGAATTAAAGACAACGCTCTTAAAATGTTTACATCGTATTTGCAAAATAGGCGCCAAGTTGTAAAAATAGATAAATTCACCAGTTCGACCAAAATGGTGACCTGTGGAATTCCACAAGGCTCGGTGGTCGGTCCTTTAATGTTCCTAATCTACGTAAATAATATAAAAACTATAGGATTAACAGCTCATCTAACGCTCTATGCCGACGACACTTGTTTATTTTACTTTGACAAATCACTTCACAATATCGTAGCAGACGCTCAAAAGGACCTCAACACCCTTAACGAATGGTTAAAATATAACTTACTTACAATAAATACGTCAAAAACCAAATATATGATTTTCACCGCCAAAAATAAACATATTCCAGATTTTACACCTCTTACACTTAATAATGTTATATTACAACGCTCAACCCTAGAAAAGTATCTTGGACTATGGATGGATGAAAAATTAACATGGAAATCACATATAGAGCACGTTAGGACCAAATTAATGTCAGTATTAGGAGTATTGCGTAGAATTTCAAGCTTAATTCCAAATAAAACACGTACTATAATATATAACTCCTTAGTAAAATCTCACCTAGAATACTTAATAGAAATATGGGGCTCTGCTGCCATAACAAACTTAAAACATTTACAACGAACACAAAACAAAATAATTAAAGTATTATATCACTATCCTTACCTCACTCCAACATTAGACATTTATAAAAAAACTAAATTATTTAATCTTCGCCAACTATATACATATTTCACATGTGTTCTTATAAGAAAAATCTCTTCTAAATCAATTCTATCTACTTTGCAGCTGAGAAAGAAAAAAATAACTCACAACTTAAGAAATAAACACAAATTTGTTCTACCAATTGTACGTACTAAGGGCGGAAAGAAAACGATTTTGTTTGAGGGAGCACAATTGTATAATAAATTGCCGAATGACATTAAAGAATGTAATAATTTTAATAAGTATAAAACTAAATTGAAACAATATATAAGTGCAATATAATAATAATAAATTAATAATATTAGATTAATTAATAATAAATTGTGATATTTACATTTTAAATTTTATATAACTTCAGAGGCACATATAGTTACTATATTGTTTTTCTGTGTATCTCATTGTAAGTAAAACTACATGTTTTTTATGAGAAATAAATTCTTTAAACCTATGTGGCACTGACAATTATACAATTGTTGAAACTTCCGATCCTGATATTGTGAAATATCGGTGTAACTACAAAATTACTTTTTTTATTATTTATTATAAGTATTTAACAAATGTAGCGACACGTCGTCAAGAGATGGCGCCACGGGTATCCTGAATCTGGCGCTGGCACAAAACTTCGAGGTGACATTACGTGGACCCCAAGGGGAGCAACGCAATAGGACTTAGACGGTCGCCTCAAAGCCCTCAATATGATGGGAAGGAGGAGTTCCCAGCCCCTGTTTGGTGATGCCCAACATTTAGGCACAAAAAAGCTTGCAGCCAGCCTATAGAATCAAGCCCTAACGAAGCCAAAGTCTGTACGTTACCCATTCGGGATCCACTGCAGGGTAGGGTCTCCTGTCACAATGATAACACGCCTTCTTTTGCGTTTGTTTCCACCACGCGGGCAGAATGCGGTCAGAACAGTCTTGGTGGACTTTAAATGCCTTTGAGAACATTATGGAGATAGCCCAGTGGCTTACGACCTCGAATCGAGGGCCCGGGTTCGAATCCCAGTGGCACGCACCAATGACTTTGTAAAAAAAATATGTGCGCTTTATAAAATTATATATCACCTGCTGTTAAGGTGAAAGAAAACATCGTGAGGTAACCTGTATGCCTGAGAGTTCACAAAAACATGTTCTCAAAGGTTTGTGAAGTCCACCAACCCGCAGTAGGCCAGCGTGGTGGACTACGTTCCACATCCTTCTCATTGTCAGAGGAGACCCGACCCTGTAGTGGGTCATTAATAGGTTACTGACATGGAGAACTCTCAGGCATGATGCAGCCTCACTAAACCAAAAGGGTTTGAACTTTCTATTATAGCCCGAAAATCGCGCGGTCATTCAACCCGCTAATCTTGACAGCTGTCAAACCGTTTGACGCTAGGTTTTTGCGCGCACGCGCAGACTCCGGCAAGGTGCACGCCGCATCTGTCAGCGCAATGTGCGTGACGCGGTTTTGAAGCATTGTATTGCGTTTTTAATTTTAATTTTCGGCTTTGTTTTTTATTTTTCGAATTATTGTAAGTAGAGCGACATTGCTTTGTGTAATTTCGGGTTAATTTTTGACGCGAAAGGAAATAAATGAAAAACATTTAAATTTGTTTTCTTCGATATGGGAATTTTATAGCGTAAAGGCTTTGCTTTTTATAGTAAAGGAATAGCAAATGTGCACATAGGCCACATGTTAAGTGATCATTGCAACCCACGAACGTATAAATTACAGACTCAAATTAGATAGGAATATTATCTACAGTTGTATTTGGATGCGTTGTAATTCAGGAGGACTAAGGTGTTCGTATCAAATAGAGTTAATATCAGATGTTACCCATACCTCCCCTACGGATACACAAAACATGCTGTTTTACGGCGGGTTAAAAGAATGTCGTTCAGGTGCGGGAGTTAACTGTTATAATACTTATAATAGCTCGCACAAGGTGGCACCTCACCTATTTGACTTAATATTGGACAGTATTTTTACGGTCACATCTAAGTTGGCTGCTTTTAGTAAATCCCTTTTTATAATTATTGATTTTGGGTCCCATATTTCACTTTAATGACAATTTTCAAGGCGTAGCAAGTGTAGCAACAAAGTTTTCCAGCGTTTCCGGTTGAAAAGCTGTGGTCGCTGAAGCCACGACTGTCCCTTTCACGCATCACACAATAGAACAAGACAGCTGCACGCAGGGGATGTAGTGCGCACGCATACGTTCAAACATTCCATAACGCCTTTTGTTCAAACAAGTACCCCTTGGAATTTAAACTTTACTTGTTAAAAATAGGGTTGGATCTCGATTGTACCGTTTTCCCCTGCAAGTTACGATAGCAGTGGCAGCCAGGGTCTAATCGTGCTCGAGCTGCACGTAGCCTCGTAACGCCACTCCGCCGGTAGGGCCCGTCGCGTGCGGACGTCTCTTCGCGTCGCGTGTAAACAGTGAGACATCGTCAATACAATCGCGTGTGCACTAATATGTATTAGAAATTAATAAACAAACAACGTGTTCAATAAATTCGTTCCAAATGATGGGTGTTAGTAATTGTATGAGCGTGCGTCAGGCGAGGGGCCCCTGTCACTGTCCTGCGTGTCCTCGGGCGTCGGGGCACGGGGCTCCTATGCCTCCTCAGACCCTGGTACTGCCGCCGATGGCACTGGAGCCGGAAACCACCCCAGTTAAGGATAAAAAGGGGTCCAAAATGAAGGTCCTGAAGAAAATCAAAAAGAAAATTGGATTGGGTAAGTCAACACGCACTTAAATAAAATTATTTTTACAATAATTTTAATTGCAAAGGAAATACTGTGTATTCTTGATTATTGTTACAAATTAAAAGAATACAATAACTTTGAAATACAAATGGTTCAGTATCTATAATAGGAGATCATGGCGTTTCAGATAGTCTGATAATATTAGGGTTGGGGAAAGCTCTACGAACCCTTGGAGCGTAATCTCTAACGGATTTTAACGGTTTTATTTCGTCATTTCTTTTTTGTAAATTGCATTTTATTTTAATTTTCACTGCATGTCTGTAACTGTAGCTTTGACATTTGATGTAACTTGTCTATGGTTTGTTTGTATTTTCTTTATACATTTATATTTTTAAAATGAGGGTACTATCAAAACTCATCAAAAGTTGTCTTAATTTGTGATGCTGATTCGTTAAATTAAAAAAATGTGTTTCTGTGCTAAATGTTTATAATAAGTCAGTTGTGTGTGAAAAAAGTAAATCATTGCGGCATTGTTAGATGACCCTTTAATAGTAATGAGTTTAAATTTTAATATAAAAATCAAAATCGAGTCTGGTGAGTCAACATTTCAATTATCAATAGCGTTGTATAAGATTTTGAGACTTTCTTTGTTGAGACTGTGTCTAACGCCCTTAATTGTAGTGAAATGTTTCAACATCCTTTCGTAGCTTCATGCTACGACACATGCATGATGAAACACAATACACAAGCATAATCTGCATAATAATATGCTTGCGGCCGTTTGAAGTACGAGAAAGATATAATAAGTGACACAACCACTCATTTAATCGTTTGCAGTTAGTAGGTTTTTAAGAATCAACCCCAATCGACCTATCGACAGCAAATTTAGTATCGTGAAACGTCACCGTAAACGGTCTATTCTCGTGGGATCGAGAATCTATACTGACATCGTATAGAGTCTCCATTCTATCATTCTACTTCTGCATAAAACAACAAGGTGTCCGTCCTTAGAAAACTGCCAATATGAACATTGTGAGAAGCTAAAAGATCCTGATTTGTCATTCGGGATCTTTTAGTTTGGGTAACAGTGATGAATAGCCACGAGAATTCTCTATTTTCCTAGAAATGTGTTTGCGAGTAACAGTCCCTTATCGTCCTTATTGTCCTTATTTCCCCTACTGTACTTTTGGATTTTGGATTATACTCGAAAGAAAAACATACATAACAAAATAAAATTACTTATTCGGATTAGTTATAGTCGGAAAAAAAACGATAAGTAATAAAAAGGAAACTTACTTAACCTGTTCACATTTAAATAGCTCTGATTAACCTTCGTAATAATTTAAACTACAATTAACTTATCATAGTTACTCAAGGATTATCTTTATACTAACACTTTAAATCTATCCTTAATGTAACTAATAATAATGTTTAATTATGCCTAATAGTTCTTATATTAGTAATATGACGCAAAAATTACTGGAAATAATAATACACAATAGAATAGTAACCATTACCCGTACAAATTTCTAGGAATATGGGATGATTAGATTATGCTAAACATAATGTATTGTAATGATTTTCATTTTATTTTGAGTACTCATTAGTTAATTGCTTAAGAATGAGCTTAAAAAATCTTTTAAAAACTTAACTTTGTCTATTGAATTGTTTGTGATAGTAAAAGGTAAGAAAAGAAAATGTATAATTTTTTTTATTACAAAAGTATTGTTTATGACTAAAGTATCTAGGTATAAAACTAACGTTAAGTAAAATAAAGAACAACGTCCGATATGAACCTTGGCAATCAAAAAAGTCGATCTAAAGTCGAACGCAATCTTAGCCGAATTAAATAATATTTTCTCGTTTAGTTATGAAATAAATGTAAAAGTACCAGTGTAAGAAGTAAGCATCGATGATAAAGTTAAAACCATTTAGGTAAGACAAGGTGCACACGGCAGATGTTTTGATAGGCGAGACAAAAACCAATATGGCGGTATATAGCAGATGGCACGTGCTTACCTTTAGTAAATGAGTGCTCATCCCTATGTAGAAAGTGAGCTATAATAAACATAAACGGTTAATTGCGGTATGGAAGGAGATATTACCGCCGTCTTTACAATTCGCCATGCAGCAAGGATGATGTAATTTTTAACCGACTTCAAAATGGACTAGGTATTTTTACGTTACGTGAGTTCTCTTACTAATTTGAATAGAATTTGAAGAGAGAGGTGTCGGACGAATATACTTTTTTTTAAATATAGGATAAAAAGGAATGTACAGAAAATAGTCACAGGAAACATAAAAGGAGTAAATAGAGTACCTACAAGAGAACTGCTTATCCCATGAGGGATCTTTTATTATACAGCAGACCCGCAACAGAATAGTTGAAATGCTGACGTAAATTCTTCTCAAAAGAGACCGAAGCAGTCTGAGATTGGTTAATCCTACCGCGTATCAAGACAATTTTCAATGTTCGTAGAGGTCCCTGTAGGGACTAATTTTCGGTCGAAAAAAGCGTGTACGCATTTTTCACACTATGGAGTATCTACACTACATTACACTGTTTGCACTGTAGAGGTGTCTTCTGTAGAGGTATCTTCAACGCAAAAAGTGACTACACGCCAACGCTTCAGGCCGCTTCGGGCATTTCGAACAACAATGCAAAATTTAAACTAATCCCGCCAGATGCCGCGCGAACTCAATAAAGGACGACGGAAGTAGTAGGTGAGGGAACAGATGTTTGAATTTGAAAATGGAGACCGGAACCCGAATGTTGGGGTGTGATTCCGGAATACTCCGGAATAGGGACACTCGTAGATCAGATGACGATAATTTGGTTTTATGAATAAAATAATTGAACCAGCAGACATGATAAAATTGTGACTCATGGCAAAAGAAAAATTTATTATTTAAAAAATATATTATTTGGAGTAAAAGGTTTAATACATAATTATACATTTGTTTAGATTTTCAAAGCGTTTGTCTATGAAAAACAAAAGTTAAAAAGTAAAAGTTACTTATGCGAAAACAAGTTTTCAGAAATTGTTTAAGTTATACATACGTGAGAAAAACAAGGCTCATTGTAAAAATACAAGATACAATAAAGATTTTAACAAAACAGCAATGAAAACAGTTAATTTTAAATACAATTGTTTTTTTTTTCGTTTAGAAGTATTTCATTTTTCTTATAAATGGGTAGGCAATCATAATTAAAAGGCTGGCAGGTGAAAAATATTGAGACCAAAAACAACATCTGCAAATAAATATTAACAGATTTGACATCGGTTATTGAGGTCATAAAAGCTTCAAAAAAAAGGTCAGCAGAACTATTCAGATCTATGTACATCGCTTGACTTCTTAGTGCTTGTAGTTAAATTAACTTTGTTAATTTTCAAAAAAATTAACTGCAAATTAAATTTCACATACAAAAAATATTTTTTTCACTAAGTATGTTTCCACGAATAAAAAAATAAAAATACGAAATAAAAAAAAAATAGGATTTTTTTTTCCATAATTATGACCTTTTGACTATACCAAATCGTACACTATGCGATGTATCTAATTAAAAAGAGGCCGAAAGGTTTTCTTTCATCACCTGTCATTATAAACTGTAATGGACGATAGTAAAAGTGACTCCTCGTAAGGTGCACATCACTAGGATTTCCGTAATAAACATTCAAACGAGACGTAAGGTGTGAGGTGTCTAACACCTGGTTTTCTTAAGTAGTCCAACCTACCTTCTATTTTCTGTGCACCTGGTACAAGTTTTAGTAATTAGAAGGAAACACCTTGCAATTTTTGATTAGATGTATTAATTAGATTTGATATTTTAACTCCCTCATGCTAATTCTTATGAAATTTCAACTTAGAAGTGAATTAGAGTAGTTTTGAAATAATAAACAATAAACCTGAGGCACTTTAGTACCTATAATCTATTGAGTTAATCGACTGCCATAGTAATTTATAGACAAGAAAGAAAATGTATTCGTCATTAGCTTAAGTGAACGCACATAAAGTAATTGACAAACAAAAGCGGTGTAAACAAAGCAAGGGATCGCATTAGGACGTAACAATCGTCCTCAAAACAATGGGACAACATCTGGACTACAGATGTAGGAACACAGATGGTCTGGAATACGCACATGAGTGTACCTAAGCAGTTATGAATGCCTGGTACTTTGAAGTCAACTTTGAAATGCTTGTTTTAGATTAGAATAGGTTTTTGTTAGTTTTTTCTATTCGTTACGTCACGTTTCAGCCGAAATAAATTACCACCGCCGCGCCGTCACAAGCATGTATGTTTTTACCACCTTTACCATTTAAATTGCCAATCCATATAGGCAATTATTTTAAAAATCAAAATCACGAACTGTCGATTCACGACCAGGAGTGCATAGAGCACGAAGAGACCAGAAACAATACGCTTCCGGTGTAATTCGTGACTTATTTACTATGAGGCTACTGCTGGAACCGTTATACGTAATACATAATTGACTATACTGGAAGAATAAAAACGCCACATTCGTCTTTTATAATATGCCCATACCAATATCTGTCTATGTCGATAACCAATTTTTGCACGCACAATGGCTCATATACGGGACATTGTTGTCATCACAATATTGAATATAAAAGAAAATAGTTCATAGTTTTTCCGCAACATGGCGAGGTATGTATACAATACTTTGGTCGGGCAGAGTCGGGCTATACCTATGTTGATCTAAGTTTTTTTAAGTAAGTAAGCTGGCCTCTTGGCCATTCAGCCATAGAAAAGATTCTGCCGAAATAATAAGAAGTATTAAAGGACCTACATAAATACATATAGGTAGTCTAAATAAGCAGGGCGACGCCTGAAGAGGCGATAAGTACATAAATAAAAAGTTAAGGATATAAATTATCGCATAGACGATGAACATTACCCCAAAGTATTAGTAACAAAGAAGTGCAACCGTATAAAATTACACTACAAATTCTACATTATATAGGTACTTTGAGTGTTTGCATTGGCATGTAAGGGCTCCTCCGAACTTCTTTTGAACTTAAAGTCACGGACCTTTGCGAACTTCACAAGAAACGCAGCGTGCAAGTATTAAACTTTTTCTTTCGATTGTATAATTTTTTTCGGCCAGGTATCATAGATGCAGCCTCGGGAAGGTCGCTTAAAAAAATTCCAACAGCTGTTTGGACCCGTTCTCAGATGGAACGGTTTTACGCAGCTGACGATGATAATAGTGCGTGTAGGACTTTTCTGGTGCCCTGGTACTTTTGTGTGTAGAAAAAATATGGTAGATATAAAATTCTTAAATTTCGGTGGTTTGTGTTTTTTTGGTTACTCCCAAAAATTGTCGAACAAATTTTGATAGGTTCTTTACCTACATATATCTTTCTTTGGACCAAATTCTAGAGCACGCGAACGAGCAGAAACTTAAAAAATAAAAATTAATTATAATATAATAATAAAATATTTTCTTAACTATTTTTTAAGTAAATCTATAAATTAGGTAATCCAAATTGAGTATTGTATTTTATTAGCACAGTATATAAACTGACATTAGTGGGTAATGTTAAAATTTTATAACAGCTAGTGAGTATTTCCAGTACAGAAAAAAAACTACGAAACGTCAGCGCCCTTACTTGTTAGTTACTTCAGGTCAAAGACTTAATTTAATAAAAAAATTAACGATCTTAAACCAAAACAGCTGTTGCATAAAAACAAGTGTGAGCGAGACGCGTGACAAATATGAGCGAGATGGCGATAGAGCATGTGTACAGTTTGTAGAGTATTGGAAATGTCAATGTTTTTTTATTTAAAAAAAATATTCGTCTTATCATCTTATACAGGATGTTTTTTCAGGGAAATCCAAAACTATGAGAAATAGCGAAAAACACTTAAGGTGTCTAGGGGCCGGATTTAGATTAAAACTAAATCTGCATCATTGGATTTTTTAACTGACACTTATATATAAATTATATAATTCTGGGAAGTAGTGATATACGGCAAACGTAAGGATGGAGCTAATTTTTAACACAGTTCATTTTATAATTACATATTATGTATTAAATTTCCCTTAATGTCAGTAGCTGGCCAAATTTGTATACGCCATGGGTTAGGAATATACTATATTGTTATATTTACTC
This sequence comes from Erynnis tages, assembly GCA_905147235.1. Taxonomy (NCBI): domain Eukaryota; kingdom Metazoa; phylum Arthropoda; class Insecta; order Lepidoptera; family Hesperiidae; genus Erynnis; species Erynnis tages. The sequence continues at coordinate 4,016,046 of LR990098.1, forward strand.
TATTGTAACTATAAAATAAATATACTTCGTCAGTACTGCAATAACAGCTTGGACAAGTCATAATTATTCCATTACTTACCTAACTACGGAGCATTTCAAGAAAATAGTAATATTACAATAAATTACAGGCGCTCAGCTGTTCAACACCTTTCGCTAAATGCATACTCTCGTCCCTTTCTCGTATGTGGTATTCCACATCTCGCATCCCTCTCTACCGTGGTCCGTGCCATTTGAAACCCTGGCAGCTGCTTATCTACAGAAAATACTGATATGTGTTCGATATCCTCTTCTGTACTGCGTTAGAAAGGGAAGGACCAGGCAGATGTATTGATTATTTATTTATGGTTATGGATTAAGGAAAATTGTGCACCTTTTCGCGGGCTATGACCGAGAAAATTAATATCAAAACACTTAAGAAAGGACAGGATGAGGAAGGAAAATCTTTAAAATAATATAACAGAATCTAAGTAAACTGTATTAAAAAACAAATGATCATTGGTTGTTCTTACTAAAACAGTAGCCACGAGAAGAAAAAAATAACGTTCTAAATACAAAACTTCAGCAGCAGTACAATCTACCAGTGATGAGTAAATTGTACTCTCATCACCACAAACAAATTTGAATTGTGTTACGTAATTCGAAGATTGAAAATAGAATGCACGAATTCAAATGATAGTGTGCATTACGAGCTAGAGTACATCACGCATTCGAATTCGAAATTGGAATTTCCAAGCTTGTTACAGTGAAGACCGTCCATAAGGATTCTTATTCACTGACCGATTTTACCGTGATAAAGTTTTTCAATCAGAATTTCAGACAAATACCATCATTTGTGTGTAACTGCATTGTTGACTAAGATTACTTTATAACTATAAATTATCTAATTATTTTTATTGTATTGATAATAACTTAATAACTTATTATTATAATATAGAAGGTACCAGGGCGGCATGAAGGTGTGAGAGCGGGGTCGGAAGGTCGTGGGATGCTCCCAGTTTGTACGCAACAGTTAGTGTTGCCGCTTTCCTGGCTTTGTGTTTCGCTTGCATAAGCGAAATTATTCAAAGCTTTGCATAATTAAATGTAATTTCTATTTTTTTGTATTTATATACACATATTATTATCATAAAATGAAAGGTTTTATTAAATAAGTCTTGGATTAATATCATGGATTAATATATCCATATAGGTAGACGTTTTTTAAAAATCTAAGTACTTATATAGAACGACAATGTTCCTACAAAAATCGATAATGCCTAAAAATGACTTTATATCAGCCTTGTGATGCTTAATGCTTTTAATTTCAGAAAAACTCAAAAAATATGAATGCTACGTTTTACAGAAAAGTAGGTTATATTTCATGACAACACAGCAACATTATCATTTCCGCGTCCTATTTCGTAAAGTGTGATACATCACAATATTCCAACGTACACACAAAATTCCAGCTCATATCAAAACGCAGATAAATCTTATCGTCGTTCCCACGCCGAAAGAAACTAATTAAGGGTGTTGTCTTACCGCCGGCTATGCGAGAAAGTGGTCAATTACCTAAACCATCCAATCTTATAAATAAAAAAATTTAAGTGTCACGCATAAACCGCTGAAGGGATTTAATACGCAGATCGTTCATAGCCGAGATAAACATCTTAATTTTTAGTAAATGCAAAATCAAGGGAATATGCGGAATGTCCACTATTTAAATATCTTGATTATCTTTCAATCCCCTATTTTTATGTGTTTTTAAACAAGCTGGGCTTAATGTTTTTAAATCAGGGGCTACCGCCTTCCTCAAAGTCTATTTAAATTTTAAAGGTCTATATATATGTATTATGTATGTTTATCAGCTGTTTGGTTGCCATATCACAGGTTTATTTAAAACCATAAAGCCGTGTGCGTGAGTTGTCCTCCAAAATTATTATTTATGTTAAAAGAAAAACAATCGCACACAGTGAGACATCACAGCGATAATAACTCCGAGTGATGAACGAGAGATTTTTTCTCGACATAATCCGATTAATTCCAGTCACGATCTATGCGCATCTAATGTCGCCGAGAGGTTGTTTCGTGACGAGACGCGAGATGACAGGAAAGTTTTTTGTTTTTAAATCACAAATACATATTATTCTAAAATTTAACCAACCCGCATTAGGCCAGTATGGTGGACTAAGGCCTTCATCCTTCTCATTGCGAGTTAAGACCCGTCCCTGCAGTGGGTTACTAGTGGGTTTCTAGAATCTAGAAATATTCTTCTTCTTACAATATTTGCATACTTAATAATTTGTAACAACTCTATTCTGTACCTATACTCGTATTTGTGCAATGAAATAAACGTTTTGTCTTTGTCTAACAGCTAAACTTTGTTGGGAGTAAAATGAAGTTTCTATTTATCCAAAAGGTTTTATGTAAATTTTAGCAAATCAAAAGTTTTGGGAGTAAAGATAGCACATGGTTCCACAAAACCTTCTATACAGGCATTAATCGCCTACGATAATTAAACTTTTGAAAGCCCCATTTATGACTCCGTAATGTGTGATCGTGTGAGTCCACTCCGAGAAATCACACGGTAAGAAAAAACGAATCTAATTAGTATGCATTATCACATTACATTCACCTGTATCCAGATGTTTTCCCACAGACCTTTGAATGTAAGCTTTTTTTTTCTTTTCGGAAATAAATGTGGTAAACAGATGTTTATGGCAACCCTTTCGGTTCCTAAAATTTTCAAATTTCGAACAATTGCGTGGGAATACAATCGACAATGACGATTGGCAAAGTTAACAAGACACCCGCTTTGCTCTTATTAAAAGGGAATAAGGTTGATATTGTTGTACAATATTGAAGTGAGAAAGTTGGGCGCGTTTTGTTACAAGTTGTGAATTCTAATTTCGATTGTTGCGAGCGTCCATTGCAAGATATTTCGCTTCCGGGATGTACTGTACACTACCTGTATGTTTATAACTGCCTGGTACTACCTAGTAATACTTTCTTCCTTGTTTATCTATTTTTTTAATTTAAAATATTTTACTACGCACCATGTATGTATGTTTAGAATGCTGTAACAATTTATTTGATACTTGAGCTTTTTCATTTATTAACCGTAAATTAAATTCAGTTTGTATTGTGTCTAGAATCGACAATTAATCGATCGCGGTCAGTAACCCCTATTAGTCATAATCTGACAGTATGCATAACGACTTCCCGTCAAACCTTGCCAAAGCCATGAGACGAGAATGACTCATTAATTTACATGTTAATTTTAATGTAGGTCAAGTTTTCAATTGACTTTATTTATAAACAAACGTAACACATCTTACAATGCGATAACAGATCGATATATCGTTAAAACTATCGAAAGGTGAACTTCCCACGGACCGTGAGAATTGCGGCCGGGAGAGAGAGATAGCAGGCCATCTCACTCCTAAACCCATACGTGAGAGTGAGAGAAACGATGCGCAGCGTACCAATTAAGTAAACAGTTATCTGTCAATCTGCGCTATTCGATAATCTGTTCTAAAACCTGTAAATTAGAGTCGAAATTAGATTGTGTGCTTTGGATACCTTGATCGTTAAGAGGTTTCGATTTAATTGGTATTGTTCTACGCTTGTTTTGGTGTATCATTTTTGACCTTCGTAGCAAATTACGACTTTTTCTGACAACTCTTCAAAAATAAAGACTTCTATGTTCTAGAAAATACATCTATGTAGTTTCTTTAGTAATCGGATGTAAGTAGAGAAAGAAGGAAGCGCGAAACGTGTATGAATAAACAAACAATGAAAGTGGTTAGATTTCCTGTTGAATACTGTCTTCTTATAACCTTAGAGCATGACCGTATGCTATCTTGGAAACCACGTCCACTTGTAAGTACATATAGGTCTCGCAATGAGATTAGCTACTTGCTATCTAAATGTTATATCTTCATCTGCATCTTTTAATATTCGACAGTAAAACCTAATACGAAACACAAAACAAAGAACATGCTACTTTGATTAGTCAACTACAACACTAGTGATAACCCTTTTATTCAGGCCCAAAGACAAGTTGACAACATTGCCATATTAATTTCAAAGTTCCCATCGGTTCTAGTTGCCGATACAAAAAGAAGTCTCGAACCAGCTGGGAGCGATCCTCAATTAAATTAATTTTATGCTTCAACAAAAGGCCTCCATTACAATTGTAACGGTACAGTTAAGAATAGGGCATAATAGGCCTAAGAAGATCTTCCCACGCCGTTAATTATGTAAAAAAGAAAAACAACTGTCACTTGCATAGCTTAAAAAGCCCGGCAATGATAAAAGTACTGTAATAAAAAATATACTTAGTCACTTTGTTTTTAATTACAACCTGCCTTGTTTATGTTTTTGTAATATTGTTAAATTTGTGAATTTTTAATTGTTTTATTGAATTAAAATTTCGTGTTTTTTAACACTATACCTATGTTGCATTATTTAATTCGTTTAATTTATAAGCTCCGATATTACTTTATTGATTTTTTTGCCTTGAAGCTTAAATCCTTCATAATTTTTAATATTTTTATAGCAAGTAGCGCCGGAAAAAACAAAAAAGCGCGCAAAATGGCCGCTCGCAAAAAGAACATAAATGACAATTACTTACGCCCCGTGAGAAACGGGATGTAGACCGTTATGTTACTATCCGCTGGCGTTGCCTATTTTTACATTGCACCACTTGTATGGGATAGCCGTTGTGTTGCCCGTACGCTACTCGATTGTTTATTTTCGTCCGATCACTGCGACTTTTTTTGATCCCACGATTGATGTGTGAACAGCCCATAATAAGACTTATGGAATCAAAAAGTACTTTTTTATTATCATTTAAGTATATTACAATCATAGGTACCAATGTAGGTAGACAATTATTAAATAGCAAACTAGAATGTTTATAAGACGAAGTAGGAACCTAATTATGTTCGTTCAAATAAAATCGTATCAATTGTGTTTCGGTTGGGGGTGTGGTTGTCAAAAAGCTTATAGTGGGCTTAGTTCTTTAAAGACCGATAAGTACTATATTTAATATCATAAAATATTTATATTAATAAAACCATCATAAAAATACCCATAAGAAACATTCCTTCACACTGTCATATAAATAAAATACCTTTGCCTCAATTTACATATTATGTAATCTGTGCCGTACTCGCTGCACAGATAATAATAAATATAAATAAAATGTGAGATTTAGATAAGAGCGCGTACTTGCTATTAGTTTTATATCAATAAAACGTACACAAATCAAGGTTTATCTTCAACAGTAGTTAGGAATGGATCGGTTATGGAGGGAAAATGTTAATTTGGGAGTCGGCCCCTATTGGGTTCCCACGGTGACGGGCGACTTAAACTGGCTGTGAGTGTGACTCCATTGCCTGATAGAAATTTTATAGTACCTATGTAATTCAGAAAAAATAACTAAATTCTTCAATCTTCGTAACTCAGACTGCAATTTTCATGCAACTCCATTTAGGTACATAGAGGCAGCAAACGAGTTTAAACTTATAAGTTTTGTATCTACGTTTGTGTATGAGATAAAATTCGCCCGAGACATATTGCCACAATTATTAGGAATGTTCTTCATGTCTTACAAATTCTAAATAACAAATACCTGAAAGAAAGAACCCGGAGATCTGTTCTGAAATTGTATATGCAGTGGCTAATACATGTATGTATTATTATGTATTTTTTGTTAAATAGAGGTGCTTCCTAAGTCCTTTAAAGTTCGATAGTTTCTTTATAACAAAGAACTTCAAAGAAGTATAAAATATGCGTAATGAGGTCGAAATTTTGTCTTCTTTGTTCGCTGTCACTCCTCCCGAAAGAATACAAGCAACTTTCTCTATGGGATACGGGAACATCAATAGTTCTCTCGCCATAGACAATAAACATACAATAGAATAAATTCTTCGGCTTTACATTACATATGTCGATTGCATTAGGTTCGTCACGAGTCTTATGAGTTTTATTTCATTGTTTTTCCTTGCATCATTATTGTGTCATAATATGCCTCTATTTTTTACATGATGATCGATGTGTTCTTTTGTATCTATTGCTTTTCTTTACTTTTATGCTTGATTACATGTTGCATTCGTTTTCCGTTGTGCTAAGGACATATGTATTATTGTTCGCTTCATTTTTAACTATACCTACTAACGAAAATATAGCCTACGGAATTATTGTTATCTTGTGATTCAAATATAATTAATTAATAGTCACTATTGCCCTTTGTCCTAATTGGTCCTGGTTGGTCCCTGTGTCCTACAAATTGGTCGTATGACAGCGTCTTGGCATAGATTTGTCGTATGACAGTGTGTATTGTCAGTGAGGACAGCTCCAGATCTGTGTTTGAATTTTGTCGCGTTGGCTGATCAATCGGTTGTATCGTATTGTCACGGCCTATTGAGACAAGGGCTTACATTAAGTTTTAGCTTAATAGCTAGTACCAAATTCCTTTATGACCTCGGTGTAGCTACAATTTCTTCGACCGACGGAACCAGAAATCAATGTCTCGGGGATCTTTCTAGTATCGTAAGTATGTGAAACTTTGAGCGACAATCTTGCAATATTTCTGCCGTATTAGTAGCGTATGAGTTTCACACGGCGATGGCGCGTCCGGTGGCTGGTTATGCGCCCTTCCTCTGCGGTCTGCGGTTTTGTTCCTACCAATATATCTACAGATATCGGATTTACATTGTTGGACAAGATGCTCGATTTACCATTCGATAATATCCGTTGTGTTTTTCTTAAGAATTTTCTACATCACATAAGTAAATGCTGAGATGTCATTCTAAAATCAAATTTGGTTTTGATTACTTCCTTTGACATTATGCGTTGAATTAGAAACATTTCAAAGCTAAATTAAAAATGTTATTATTTGTTCCTGTTGGATAGGAAATCAAAGTAAGTGGTGTTCGGTTATACCTGTGATTTTTAGAATTTATACTCTACCCCTAAATGTGATAGGCAAAATACACTGAATCCGTGACGCCATCAAAAGAAATGACAATTAAAATCAAAAGTCAAAATCAAACAAATCAAATAGTTGGTTTGAATATAATTATGGCATTCTGTATTTAATTAAACACATCTGAGCTTAAAATAGACCTATTTTATCTCTTCGCTTTCTGAATACGAGTAGATTACAATAAATCTTGTTCCCCAAGACATTTTCGCGCCGAAAATATTCTAGAGCGGGGGTCCGCCATTGTAATGTTCAAATTCAAACCATAGACCGCGGGGGAGTCCATAGACTAATTCCGTCACAACTGTCGTTTGCACATGGCAAAGGCCCACGGGGATTTAGCCGTATTTAGAATGGAATATTTTCTGTGATGCACCCTAATTCTATTGTGGGTTTAAAGTAGAGCTTTCCTTTAATAAAGTGCACTGTCATTTATTTATTATGCGCAAATCAAGTAATTTTTGTGAAACAAGATATAACAGGACTGTTTATTGTCTACATTTTACGCTACACTCGCCTATTGACACGTGTAACACCTGAGGGTTAGATTAGGTTACGTACCCACTGCTGGACATGAGCCTCACCTAATTGGTCAAAGGGCGGCCTGTAGCTACTTCTTTTTCTGAAACGTAGTTGTCTGTGGCTATTTATGTTATAGTATGTTGAGTTGCTTATGCTTTAGATGCTACCTAGCCTTATTTTTTTCTCCACTTTACATCGTAACATTTGCAACACCTGACATCCCTTTCTGTTACATGTTTATGTAGCCGCTTCAACTTAATATGTGCAACATTTTCTTTCTCGTTCTAGCAGAATACAGAAGATGTTCTCTCTCTGTCCCGCCAGATGCAATGATAGCACGCGTCGTGGTTAGCGATGTGCCGAGTCGGCTATTTATAGTATTCGAATACTTTGGTATTCGTTAAAAAAATATTCGAATTCAGACTCGAGTCGGAAGACACGGACAGGTATTCGAGTACTGGCACGAGTATTCGAATACTTTAGTGGACTCGAGTACCTTTTGAATCGAACTTTGACGACAATAACATATCCTAATATTTCATCACAAATCATGTAAGATATTAAAGGTGTATTTTTTTCAAATGTTTCAGTAAATTTGTTGTGTTCCCAAAAGTTACAAATGTTTTTTTGCACTCTTTGCACTCCACTTTTTTACCTTCTAAAATGTTGAATAAGTTCCATATTTCCGATTTTTTTTGGAGCCATCCTATCACAGACCTGGCTAAAACAATTAAACTAAACACTTAATTTCACTATTTAACTGACAGACTAACAGTTTGACTGATTAAAATTATATCTATCTTTATATTAATCTTAATCTTAATTATATTAATCTTTATTAAACTAACCGTTCGGAAAACATAAACACGTTGAAACCTGCAACGATTCTCTGCAACGAGTCACGCGGCGGGACTAACTTCACAATGCTCTTTCAAAGTGAACGGGGCATTCAAAATTCGACTGTACGCGTAAAGCAGAAGGTTTCTTTTAAAGTACACGACTTAGGATTCGAATACCGCAAGTACTCGAATCCTGAATTCGAATACCGTAAGTACTCGAATCTTGAATTCGAATACCGTAAGTACTCGAATCCTGAATTCGAATCATGTGGATTCGAATACCGTATTTTATGTATTCGAGTACGTGAGTACCTGCTAGGTATTCGAGTAAGTACTCGAGTCAGTCTGACTCGGCACATCTCTAGTCGTGGTTTTTTAGAGCGTCACGCTTCGTCCGTTTCGCGTTCACTTGATTTTTGTAAAATTCAAAATAAACCCTACATTTATGTACATACTGGCCTATTTCCTTTGTGTTTACAATAAACAGCTTCTCATGAAGGAAAGTGAACCTTATTACGTGTAACTTAGGATTCTAAATAAGTTGCACGTCAAAGCGTAAGGTTGGAGAAATTTTTCATCTGTTACGTTTTAAAGACGTAACTTCAAGTTAAAGTGTAAAGTTAACGCTGGAAACGTTAACTTTAAACGAATTTACGATTTTAATATCTCACTCCTACCTCATGTTATAATTTGCCATGTCGCTCGCAAAAGTTACTCGTACGTCAACGATATTTCATCATACATATTTTAATTATGATTGCTCCACACAGAGCCTTATGTTTAAATTTATTCGTGTTGGTTCGCAGGTCGGTTATGGTAGCCAATGCGGACAAGGCCATAGACAAACCAAAGACAAACAACTAGAGTGCGACAAACTTCATTTTTCTGTATCGTAACATGCCATCCCTCGTTGCGCAAAGTAATTCAAATATAGATAATTCCGAAGCCTATTGACACATTCACCCCTAAACGAAGGGAGTGCGCCCCTCCGAACACAAATAAAATGCTTTCAACTCTTAGTCAAGTGCGAATTGCAGGGCACCCCTCAACTCAATGTAACACAAAACGAATTACTGCACATTTCGCTTTGTTGATAAAGTTTAAGAATAATTCCAATTTCGAATATTTTTCTTTTATCAAAAGTTACCGCACAGCCAATGGTCAGTGTTAGGACTTCTCTTAATTGAGCGACCAACCAACACGACAAACTTTAAACACGAAATAATCTCGTAAATCGAAACTAACAGATTCTACGTTATATAGCAACGATTACTGTGAACACTATCCCTGTGCCTTGAGCATGAACTTACGCAGTTTCGTATAGTAAACGTATCGAACTGCCATTAGTATGGGAATATGACAGACTGACGTATAACATACCTACTTTGACTGACGTTTACAGTACGAATACTTTGATGATAGCTAGTGATCAAGCTCACGGCACTCGTCAAGAAAAGTGTCACAATTATGAATAATTGTCATTATTAACTTCACTTTAATGGTTCTACGTCTCTTCTACGTTCCAACATGGCCGCCGTACGCCGGTCGTAGACCCTCGTCCACGAACCGTGACCGAGCCAGACTGATTCCAATAGAAGAAATACCGTAAAAAACCGTACGGTCGGTTAAAAAATAATTTTACGATGCCATTTTTTCGTTACAATTCAATCATTTTATTAGATTCGCGTTAACCCAGACCGTGGATAATCTCTTGTGGTTGGTTGCTACATTTTTAAACGTCCAGTTAGGATGTTTTGAAATGGCATTATGGCGTTTAATCAAATATCAATGATATTGTGCACCGTTTAGGCTTTTAGATAACCAGTTGTATGAAGAGGTTATTATTAATGTAACCTAGAAAACAGACAAACGAACTAATGAATGATGGTCATAAGTCGACACGAGGAACACATGAAGAGGTGCCATTACGTATCAAGCATTGAAAGAAAGCTCTATTAATTTGTTCGTTCATTTTAAAGACACTAATTCATAGTCCAGCTGGCCATTGTGCTAATTTATGCCTATGTACTTGTGGGATCCTAGTACTGACTCCCATATTGGGTGATAAAGATTGGCACTACTAAGTTATTTCAGAATTAGTGCTTAAAATTTAGTTTTATAGACTTTTTTAGCATTTGCTATGATCGACTGAATTTTGCCGTAATAATGCCGTAATTGAATATTGCCGTAAAGGAATATCCTTGCGTTCTAAAACTCAAGTTGTCAGCCAGTTCCTTAATCTATTTTGTTATTACGCGTGTTCCAACACTTCCAACAAATCACATAATCAACTGCATTCCATTTTCAAAATGAAAGCTGTTGGTTCCTTCGTGTTATTTTCTTTACCGACAAAGACAGACTGCTGTCTTTATGCACGACACAAAGACGCTTCTTAAGGCCAAATATAGGCGTACAGTTTAACGCTCAAACAAAGCAACTAAACCTTGGAGGGATGAACAACAGATATGCGTTACTGACTCATGATCCCTAAAATAGAATACCTACTCAATTTCGCAAATCTTACCCGAATCTTTGTATACATACTGTATCAAGAAAAATACAATAAAGGTCTGAGTTACATTTGAAAACATAAACCCGATAAATAAAAATTGTATGTATTACATAAACTTTGATTTCAAGAAGACAATTTGGGATTATAAGGCGTGCTACGGTGCTACGCTTACTAAAGAAACACCCAAAAACGTATTGATTAAGTCTGAAGCTGCTGAATTAGCTGATTGGTTATACTACCTATATTTTTAAAGCTTTAAGTTTGACACTAACCTTCGAACAGACTTGACCTACTCTCAAAAGAATAAATCGCCAATCACCCCAGGGAGACGCAGTTCCCAAAGGGCTGGATTACATTAGTTCGTAATAACATCACAGATGGCGCTACAGTAATTCGTTTCATGCTACGACGGTCACGAGCTCGCCATAAATTGTGCAAGACGACCCTGGTAATATGACTTTGATACCTTACGAATTTTAGACACAATATGGAAGGAAGAAGTCGGAAGTTTGCGATATAAAAATGTTAAAATTATTCAGCAAGGCACGTTTAAACTGATTTATTCGCGTCTCGTAATTTATAGAAAAGCAAAACCTTTTTCATTGTCTATGATTTGCGTTTCGCGCCATATTATATGAGGTGCACAGATATACTCGTAGCAATAATATCACTGAAATTTGACATATGTCATGGCGACAAATTAAATGATTTTCACAGATAACGAACTCTGAAATATTAATTAATGCGATTTAATAGTGATGGCAGGCAGTGTACAAAGCATAATAATATGTTAATAATATTCGCCCGTCTTGTCTGATCGTTCATACCGACTTTATTAATCGGTTCGACAACCTCATCTATTTAAAGATATCTGTTGTTACTTATTGCGTTACAAGGCGTTAGAAATAGCTGCGTTGAGAACGTTGGCGTTATTTTTGACGTTATGTACGGCTGGTGCAAGAATCCATTGTTTTAATCTAGTAATTTGTAGGTACTGCAAACATGAAGGATTCGTTAAATTATGAAAGTTTCTCAAATGTTTATCTGTGGTACCTGTAAAACTATAGTTGAACAGAATGGAAGGATATATTTTCAGTATGAGAGTTCTTTGAGCGAGAAGTGTGATTATGGTGTTCTTCAATAGATGGATGTATGTACGTGGTTAATAATAAATATAAATAGGATACTTATTAACTTCCTAGACGAAATTTTAAAGCCGACATAGGACGAAGTCACTTCCAGAAACTTGTTACATATCAAAGTTGCATAAGATACTTTTCGAGCGTGTGCTCTTACATATGAACCCCTATTTTAATGCATTTTCGATAACAATAGCCTCTTTATTACAGCAATCCCTTTGAAATGCATCGCGTATGTATGTGCGGGGGCGGACGGTTGGCATAGCCCTCTTGTGTGGCTCAAGACAAGAATAACAAAATGCTTTGAAAATAAAACTTGTCTATGGTTTCAATAGTTTAATTTTTTTTTTAATTTCAAAAGGTAAAATCACATATTACTTTTAAGGTTTAAAAGTAAATTAAGTTCTTGCACTCTTTGTCTTAGATAAAACTAATGATTTATACTTTCCCATGATATTAACTGGAGTACTAATTGAGGTTGACAATTTCATTATATTGTAGTGAAATCCTACCAACAAGTGACATGCTCCTTGCTCCTTTGCTTCTCACTACAAAAAACCTAGTTTACTCGTACAAGTAGGCTTCACCAACGGGTTATGTTGTGACCCTACACAAAATAGTAATAAAAACTAAGTATACTAAGCAAGTTAACGCCTGGCTGGCCGCAAGCCACCCTTCAGTAATTATCGTAAATATCAGATTTCCTCAAAACGCAGGAAGCTCGGCCACTAGAGCGCATCTCCTTCACCATAACGCGTCGGTGTTACCAACCTTGCCTGTTTTTTGTAATTAAGGTAAGGGACATCTAATGCACTAAAAGTTACTAATTCTATTTACGGCGCGTTAAAGAGGTAGCGGTAAGTACCTCCCCGGAAGAATAAATTGTTTTTTTACGTGTGACATGTTTCTTAGCACTCCCTTTAGCCCAGATATTTTATCATGTCGTGAAAAGAAATTTTCTTCTTTAACTACAAACATTTCTACACAGATGGTTTGTAGCTTAAAATATCACATAGGATATTTTTTGATAACCTTTTGTAATCAAACTTAAAATCTACTCGGCTAAAGTAAAAGAACCTAGTTTAAACATGAATTGGAACAATACTCATTTCTAAATAACGAACACTTGGACCATCCCCTCGATTTCATACGTAACGCCAATACTCTAGGTCTATTACAGATCTAGACCAGCGTTGACGTCAAACCGTCTAAACCTGGCCAACACCAGGAAGCGCCCGTGACGTCAACGGTGACATTTAAGTATTGCATGGCTGCGTGGCGGTTTTTGTTTTGTGTCTGTGGCACTGCTTTTTGAATGTGGAATACTATTAGTTCCTTTATTGAAATGGAAGCAATTAAGGTACGTAAGGAGTCAATTGAGTTACTTTTAATTAAGTAAATTAAAACACAGTCTTAAATTCTAGATAGTTTATATGAAAAATGATGTTATATCACGACGCCAACGCCATACTCGTAACTTTACCTGACTTATTTTATCGTTACCGGTTTCAGAAGAATTGAACGTCATATTTTAATTCCATAAGGGAGTGATCAAAAATTTCTAGACACTGCAACGCGCCCTTATATGAAATGGTTGATTGTTTCAACATTTTAATAAAGTATTTTTAGTGTTAATCTGTGATACAAGTATTCTCTTTTGTCTAAAGCTAAACAATGCTTTTACTCTACACTGTTCATAATAAGTAAGGGCATGTCCCAATATTATTCAACTTAATTTATTTAGCTGACAGTAAACACCCCAGATGTTGGCAACCCCAAGCGGACAAGATGGCGCGTGCCGATAATTAATAGCGTTGTAAAAATAGCAACACCGGGTAATTTGCCGCCGAAATTGCTTTTTGTTCCTACTTGTTGCTAAATTTAGCATTTAGATGGAGGGTGATTTGACAAGTTAATTTGTGGTAAACGAAGTCGCCATGTTTATTGAATTAACAGTAGGTAAATAAAAACCTACGAGTACCTACTTTTGTTTGAAAAGAATTTTATTTTAGAAATAAAGGCTTAAACGAATGTATTAAATAAGTATAATGTTAAGAGAATAAAAAAATTAACTACATAAAATTGCCATCTAAAATTTTTTTTTCCATCTATCTTAATTTTTTTCACTTTTCCCTGTTAAATGTATGAGATATTTCACAACATTAATTCTCACACTACAACAAATACAATATCAAATTATAATCGATCGAAATATCGGCTTTCACCCCAAAACAGCTGTGATCAGAAGAAAAAATTCAAATCTTCCGGCGGAAGTGAGATCCCCTCTCAATTTGAAAATGGCCGCCACCCTCGATATTCGAGACCACCTGGCAGTGCAAGTACCCTTAGATTATCTTCGTGTAAGCTATAGAGCCCGCATGATACGGCAAAGTTGTTTTTTTGATATTGGAAGCTGAACTCTCTATGTATACATTATAGTGCGGAAATATTTATTACCGCTTACTATGGACGAAAACCGTTTTACCCTAGTGTCTAGTGGCTAACATTTCGGCCTCTTATTCCAGAGATCCAACAACAGCATTAGGCCAGCGTAGTGGACTATGACCTGAGCCTGCAGTGGATCACTAGTGGGTTAAAGACATTCGCGAGAATAAATTTTAGCCCTTTTACAGTCCACTGCTGGACATGTCTCCCTTAATCGACGCCGATTCGTCCGGGCCCGGGTCCTTTGAATCGTAGAAAGCTAGGTGTAAATTAGTTTAGGAAAACAATCATATAACGTGTGTAAAAACCAAAGCTAATGCAAAATAATACATATTACATCGATTGTGAAACAGCAGGCACTTGTTTGTTGCCAGAAACAATTGGGCAATAAGTATTTCTATCGAGTGTTGCCAACAACAATTGAACTATTATAAACGCGATCAATTTAATAATAGCTAATGGTCCAAGAATAACCGACGAATCGGTTTGCTTGAGTTGTTTTGCACGCTAGCTTTAAAAAGTGTAAAATTTTCTGTAATTTGGCGCTTTTATTGCGTTTTGTTTTGTGTTAGACTTTAAATTGGATAGAATAGAAATGTCGTCTGAGTCCTACTGGTCGTCATGAGGTGAGTCCTTATTATGTGCGTCTCAACTAAATTATTACCACACCTCGCGAATGCGAAAAGCTAGTATGGCTTTACCACCTAAAACATTCAAGATCTTACTATCAGTATTCCATCTGTCCGATTGGTTATTTACAAATGTATAATAATATGTAATTCTGTTTGCATACTATTTTTGTAGTCAGCATAAAACTTAGTAAATACACGTGTGCGTTGATAAGAGGTGATAAATTTTTGTAAACATGTTCAATATGTGCAATAACCATGAGGCGGTTTATACATAGCAATACCAATTGCAAAATATTTTTCAGAAATTTGTGTTAAGAACAATTTTATGCGTACTTTTTAAGACAATAGGCACATTACTCAAAAAAAACCTTGAAATTAGTTTTATAATTCAAGCAACTGAATTCGGAATTAAAAAATTCTAATTTTCCTTACCTTCGAGAACCTGATCGAGAACTTTCCTGGCGATGATTTCCTTCACTTTTTAAATTTTACTTTTTCATTTTCGACTCTTGTATCTTAAAAAAAGGCTTAGGCGTTACTGTCTATAAACTATTCAATCTGTTTCATAGACAATTTTGAGAGTTCCCTTCCTGTCTTCTCTTCGCGCCAGTAAGCTATAGTTCTTCCTGTGTTCCTTCACGCCATTGCGCACGGGGTAAGCTACACGTGTTCACAATAGTGTTCTCCATGGTCGATGGAGGGTGACCGTTCTATGGGGTGGCAGTTATGCAATGTTCGTAACGTGCAGCTATTTATTTGTAATGCAAATTTCGGTGTATTTATGACTTTTATGATCCTGTTTTCCCCATTTTTTATTATATTGTTTAATTTTTTATAGACAGACATTGTAAACCTACCTAATAGGACGACCATGCAAGATTAAGGATTATATCATGAAATGGGCGAATGTTTTAAACTCAAAAAAGGGCTTATATACTGTCAGATGACCAAGATTATTGCCATTTGATTATTGACTATAATTTCTTTATCTCTCCCGGTATACCTACCCAAGCTGAACAAAAGAACTTGCTCGATCCTAACCGACCCGGTTTTGACGGCAGCAGTGTCTTAGCGATGACTAATCTACAAAATGACAGATAGGTAAAACATTCACAAGTTACATCTCTACAGCACAATTTTGACCTGAAAATGCCAATTCAATGTGTTAGCAAAGTTAAAGCTTAGCGAACAAAGAAAACAACTCATAATTTCTCCAACAATACATTTATGGACACAATAATGTTCTTGACTCCATCTGTTGGGAGTATGCACGAAAATAAATAGCTCCGTACCACCCCAAAGCTATCAAGAGGGTTTTAAAGAAGTGTTCTATATTGTCCCGTTGTCCCCTCCTAAGATGGCCGCCACCTGCCCGGCAGATGTGCGCGCAGCTTGCCCGTCTTAATGTCAAATACTTGGACTACGATAATTTGAGGTCCCCCCACATTTTCATGATCGGTTATCGGTGACCGGCTTGATAATACATAAATACTGCGAACTTTTGTAAACAACTTTTTTATGGTAATATAATTGTCTCTGCTTTTGAGAAACCATCGACAATCAATAGTGTGTTAAATTGGAGGGAATGTGATTTTTTAATTTAAATGTAGAATGATACACGCATTCGGTGTTCTACTGCCGCCTTTAATGCGTTGTGAAAAAAAGCATCTTTCCTCCTCAGAAACGAATATATTTAACGTATAATATAAACTTAGTAAGTATTTTACGTATACTTTTAAAAATGTAGCGAAAACACTTACTTTACGCACGAACCTTTTTTTACGCATATTTATAACAAATGAAGCGAAACCCATAAATTGTTATCGATTACAAAAAATGAGAAGCTTCCAGACTTTTAGCTATTTTTAGATGGCAATTTGTATTAAGTGTACTAAAGTTGTAGTTGGAAAGTAAAGAAATTGTTGCCTCTATTATAGAAACAGGTGCTTTGGACCACTTTTTCTGTTTCTCCATTTACGGCAAAGGTTAACGGTTATTTAGTATCAATAAAATTGTTTAATACCATGAAACACGACCTATTGGTTTCTCAGACTAAGGACTTGTCATAATTGGCTGACATAACCGACTGATCAACAAACACGACAAAATATATGCAATGACGCTGTCGTACGAACAACTTTTCCGATGTGGCAAATAGGACACGGAGTTCATAAATGAATAAAACTCGCGTGTTCGGTTCAAAAAATCATATCGACATTTACATAGACAAACAGTAATTTAGCTTTCAGTAGTAATAATGGTTGTTTACGAAGTTGTTGACTTATTTTGAAGGGCACTAGCTAGTCGATCACCAGTTATTGATTCAAAGCACGGACGTAACTTTATGAAAACATTTACCACCTCCAAAGAAACATATTAATGTACAGATAGCTATAGCCTACAGTGTCTGTACTCTGTACTGTATGCTTAGTGTGCAAAAATTGTTATATAAAATGCTCTTCAATCTCCTACGCAACTTTACACCAATCCCACTGACGCATCTCAGTTGAAAAGTAAACCCTAATCCGCCACGTCTAAGGTCCATTTTCCCTTGTTGCAGCGCCCCGCACCTCCTGCACGGGCGGAGCGCCGAACAACCTGCCCCCGCTGAGTTTCCACGCGGTCCACGGGGAGAATGTCCGCGTCTCCCGGGACGGGACGACCGCCCGGCGTGTGGAGTCCTTCTGCAAGGGTGTTGCGTTCAGCGCCAGGCCCGTCCGGGTTAATGAGAAGGTAGGCAATCATCACGTCTTACAACCTCTTTATGGCCCGCTATTAGGCACGCGTCTCTCCTTATAATAGGGGAGGCCTGGAGCATACTCCACATCGCCGCTCCAATTCGGATTGGTGGAGAAACGGGGCTAGAAGATAACCAGTTTCGGATCCATTCAAACCGCCCATAGGGCCTCCGAAATGTTTAACGACTGCTATCGTATCGACAACAATCAGGATCGACGGTTTAACGTACGCTCCGAAGCACGAGAGCGCGCATTTAATTCGCCACTAGCTATCATCCATCCAGGTACCTTCTGACCGCGGCCGAAGCTACTTAACTATTTCAAAAACTGTACAAGTTAGACACTCCAAGAAACGTATTTTCGAAAGTCCGTAACAGCCCGTTTCCATCTTTCCAGGTGTGCATCCGCTTCGTGGAGATCTCGAACAGCTGGAGCGGGGTGATCCGGTTCGGCTTCACCAGCAACGACCCGACGTCCCTCGCCCACGCGCTACCGAAATACGCCTGCCCAGACCTCACCAACAAGCCCGGCAACTGGGCGAAGGCACTAGGCGAACGCTTCTGCGAGAAAGACAACATCCTATACTACTACGTGAACTCCACAGGGGACGTCCACTTCGGAATCAACGGCGAGGACAAAGGACTGTTCTTCTCTGGCGTCGACACCAGAAATCCTCTATGGGCGTTGGTAGACGTGTACGGCAACTGCACCGCGGTACAGTTCGCTGATCCACGAGCTCCGAATCAAATCAGACGCGCGACTCAGAGTCCGATGGTAGAAGAGGATAGGCTAGTCGGCGGGATGCGTTCTCTATCCGTCGAGGAGCCTTTACCGCCGCCACGATACCAAAATCCGTCAGTTCCGCTTAGTCTTCATAGAACTAGAGGCAGAAACGTCCAGTTCGTGAACGATCGGGGCGTAGCAGCGAGGATAGAAGCCGAGTTCTGTCAGGGATACGTGTTCACCGCGCGTCCGATGTGCCCGGGACAGACGATCATAGTCCAGATCCTAGCGACGGAGTCCGCGTACGCTGGCAGTCTAGCCATCGGGCTGACGTCGTGCGACCCGGCGATACTGCGGCCCTGCGACTTGCCAGATGACGCGGAACAGCTGCTAGACAGACCGGAGTACTGGGTGGTGAGGCGAGACGCCGCGAACGGTCTGCGAAGGGGGGACGAGCTAGCCGTCACGCTGACGTTGGACGGCGAGGTGAGAGTCAGCAGGAACGGCTCCAGCCCGATCACAGTGATGCACGTGGACCACACGCTAAGACTTTGGGCGTTTGTGGACATCTACGGAGCGACCCAGAAAGTCAGGATGCTGAGCTCGCAGACGGTGCCGAACCAGACTCCGCCGCAGCAGCTGAGGGTGCTGGCGGGCACGGCGGCGCCCCTCGCCACCGGGGCGGGCGGGACGGTGCTGGTGGTCAGTCTGCCGCCGCAGAACGGCAACCAGAACCTCGTCAACCACCAGCAGGGCCTGACGTTGGCGAGCGCGCATTATATTGAGGTGAGTTGCCAATTCCTAAGAAGATAAAACTTGTAGATTAAGTTTTTAGGTGAAAGAGCCAGAGTAGTTCGCCGACTTACGAGTAGGATGTTATAGAATCATAGTACCTCGGGGAGGTACCTTATCATCACACTTTTAAGTAGCAGTGAAGCACGAAATTCTTCAGGTCTTGTGTTTCGGCTGGGGAGGTGTGGTTGCCGGGGTTACCTTATTGAGGCGAACATCTTAGTCCTCATGTGTAGCGGCACATTCCCATAAATAGGATTTCTAAACCATTAGACATGAGAGTCCAAGGCTGCAGTGACCACTTAAAATCAGCTGGCATGCAGGCCCTTTAACGACCCATATATGAATTTTCATGCCATCTGCCGTATCTGTTATTTTAAAGCTCTAAATATCTTGGCAACCTTACTAGTATTTCCATATGATGATAGCTGAAAACCAACAAATATACTGACATTCCATCTCATTTTTCCAGCCGATCCAAACGTCATCGCAGCTCTGTCTGACGAACCTGCAGCCGGTGGCCACGCAATCCTCCTGCGCGATGCAGTACCAGCGCCCGCGGACCGACGCCCAGTGCTCGTCGACATCGCAGAACAACTCCAACGAACAGGTCCAGATCCCCAACGGCCACCCCGAACCCCTGCGACTGGCGGACAGGGTCCCCAACGGGCCGTCGACCAGCCGACAAGCCAGCGCCCACCACCAGCCCATATACTCCGTGATCGGAGAGGGGAATTTAACCGGCACCGAATGCACCATCTGCTATGAAAATCCAATCGACAGTGTGCTGTACATGTGCGGGCACATGTGCATGTGTTACCGGTGCGCCTTCCAGCAGTGGCGGGGCAAGGGCGGCGGCCAGTGCCCCCTGTGTAGGGCCCCCATCAAGGACGTCATCCGCACCTACAAGTCCTGATGCGACCGGAACACCGGAAGGTTGGGGTGAAGCCATCTTCTTCGTACGGACTGATGCAAGAATACAGAGCTCTAGCTAAGGTTTTTGTAGTCGAAATGTTACATTTATTTGATGATCGAATTAGTGGCTTATCTCGACCTCTCAACTAATTATGCCAAAAAACGCTATACACTGGTTTTGACGTTTAATTTTATCAATACGTAGTTGATTTACTCCAAAAATATTATTATGTATATAATAGGGACTAAACTAAAATGTAATCGTATAGAAAATAGTTTTGGAATTCGCACTGACGTGAAGCCGACCGTGACTTAGGGATTATTACGTGAATTGGAACGGAAATGTAATATATTATATAATAATTATTTAATAAATAATATATGCATATCGCTATTTTAGTTTCGTTAGGCGCACTTACGTTTAGAGCGGTTTGTAAAATGAATTTCTCATTACACAGGAAATGACGTAACAAATAACTGCCAAATCATCAAATCATTTTAAAATTGGAAATTCGTTATACAAACTGCTTTTATGTATGGAAATATAATAAGTATGGACGATTGCTTCATAATCGTTGGACTTAAAAAGTATTTATGGTATTGCTTGTATGTGATTGGTCAGTTTTGAATGGTGATTAGTGATTGGTGTAGAGGGAGTGTCAAGGAGATTTTCGTCCAATGGCATTGAAACAATTGACTGTATTCCATACATATTATTATTTCCTTTTTCAATTTAATTATGCACATTATTTTAAGGACTGATTTATTTAAACTACCGGTAGTTTAAGTTCACAATTGATTGACATCCTAAATATTTGAAATAGAATATAGTAAACAATTGACGTAAAGATATTTATTATTGTATTTGTATTTATTTATTTTGTATGTTTATCTGACAAAGTTCTGCTGATATTGATGTATAGTGAAGTTTTCTTGTAATTAGCATCAGCGGGATTTTGTATTGAGAATAATACGTAATTTTGCACCTATGTATTGATAATGTGATTGATTTGAAAGCAAGAAACCGCCAATACCTTACTTCCATGAAGAATTGTACTGTATAATCCGAACAACTATTTATTGTATTATCATAACTATAGATTGTATAATCAACTATTGTAGTGACTATGACTGGTGAGGCAGTCCAGTCAGTGGGTAAAGAGAGCAATACAGTGACCATACTGAACTATTATATGGGATCCATACTATCCTTTCTATTTTCTAGAATTAATTAAAACGCAATGCGATAAATTTGAGTTTTTACCAATTTTTCATTGTCAATTCAATTTTCAACTTTTACTTATTTTTGAAATATTGTTGTACTACTAATACTACTACTATTAGTAAGTAAAATATTCTTATACTACTAAGTATTTAGTAGTATAATATTAGGGTTTTATATACTTTCTTCTTTAATTACTTTCTTTCGTATAAAGTCTACGAATGTGTTTTGATTTTGACAGAACATTAGAAGTATGCCAATAGACTCGACCATCTATTTTATTGTTGAATTCAGTTGGTCACTATCATAAGTGAACGTTGTTTACTGTAGTGTTATATAAGTATATGAATAGATACTCGCTGAGGATGAATCAATGCCTTATACACTAGTAGTCATGCTAGGTTTACGATAAGAGTTAGGTTCCAGTAGGCTGCAAACGTTTGTACGTCCACAATAGTATAATAATATAATGATAATGTAATAATCGGTGATAGACGTAATGCATTTAATAATTTAAAGAGTAATTTTAATTTTTCTACACACTAATGTTACCAGTAAGCGGGAGTTCCTATGAATGTGTCCGGCGATTCTCCCGTTATGTTGGTAATGTCGGCAGTTTAGTGTGGCAACCCGTAGATTCGAGCTACGGCCTCGCAAGGTTAAACTTCTAGAACATTCGAGAGAGAATCGTCCGATGACATTCACGACCAAAATGGTAGGGTGAGTGTAGCTGTGCCTCTGATCTGGGAGTAGAATTTAAAAACACCTAGTTAATGCTACAATAGGGGCCTCATTTTCCCTTATCTTATTAATCAAGTTAATTGTAGCCCTAGAACTCGTGGATATTTTTCTAGAAGTGATTCGAGAAATCATTAAGTCCCGTTGAATCGATGATAATTATTTGTAATATCCGAAAACCAGAACAGCAGACCTGTCTGGCGGGTGATGGAATTTGGCCAAACTAAAAAAGTGTCTGAGGTTTTTTGTAGTTTTTGTTTAAAATCTCGGCAAATGGCCTGTAAATAGTTTTTTTTTATCGAAGTAGTTGCCAGTTCTCGTGCAATTCTTACACGGCTACGAAAAAATATGCCCACGAGTTTACAAGCTGAAACTGTTCCAGCCAGTGGGTCACAGCTATACGCATACTGTATTCGAGTAGCTTTATCGATACGAAAGCTTTATTTAAAAAGTGAATTGACCTTTACCAGTACAGAATGCTGAAAATCATTTAAAAGGCCTTATCCCAATTCGCTGTCAAAATCGACGAAATTAAAACACAGGACCTGTATGGGCTGTCAAAATTGACACTGACATGCGACAAAAGCATGCAATGACGTAATCGTACGAGCAACTTTTGCGTGCGACATGGCAATGGGGACACGGGGTTGGAAATGTTTTTCACACTCTGTATAATTTGAAATACCAATCCTTCAGTGCTCAATATTTTCGTGTCACATGTGTGCATATCATATACTCCTAACATATCTGTCTTTTGAGTGCTATGTCTGTCTATACTACCTTCGACTTTCTTTAGAATCATTCCTTTTAATTAAATATAGGTGATTACTGATTACCATGTCTTTTACCAAAATTTGCAGCCAGTTGTTTTTAATTTACGTTTAGGTACCTATATTGTATTGGTTGGGTTTGGAATTTCATTGGTATTTTGAAGTTCAAAACCGCACCAACATTAGTCTATATAGCCCAAGAGCTAGTAAACAGTTTCCGAGAAGTTTTTAATGCATCATAAAATCATGTCTTAATTTTAATCATGCCTTCTCACTTCTCGAATAACGTTTGCCAGCACTTGAGCTAATATGATTATTTATTTTATTCTGATTGTATTAATTTTAGGGCAGTATCACTTTTATACCAAAACAGTGTGACCAGTTTGTTAAATTTTACTAAAACACGGATTATGCCAAATCTTTTTTTATTTTTAGTTGATTTGTAAATATGGATGGAAATTGTGTTGGTATATTTTTGGAAAATTATTTTGGATTTTTTTAAATCAAATAATATACATTACCTACAACCTGCAAATTGATCACAGTTTTTAATGTTATAATGATAAATTACAATTAAACTTTTAATTCCTCCTGAAGTGCTGGATCAAAAATCCTTATTTTCCAAAAATATACCAACATTCAAGTGTTAAATTTAAATTATGTGATATGATTCTTACGACATTATAATTTTTTGTTTTTTCATTTTCGTGCTCGACCCCTTTTATGTACAGCGTTGTCGTCTAGTCGTTAGTAACTTATTTTTTTATTAAAAACTTCATTTGATTACGATGTTGGAGTTTAGATTAAGTTTTCAAATAAAATGGTTATCTGACAAATTTTCAGTTTTTGATTTTTACCTTTCCTGATTTTGAATTTGATAAAAATACGATTTCTTTTTAAATGGTGAAGTTATAATTTATCGAATACAAACAGGGCCATACATAACACTCCAAAATAGTCTGTTTTTACCTAAGAGTCAAAAAAATACATTCATTAACAATAAATTAATACAATTGATGTATTAATGCACACAAAATACAATTGGGTATTAAAAAAAAATTATTGATTTTTATGTACTTTAAAACTTTATTATTAATAATATTGATATTTAATACAAAAAAACTTAAAAAAACATGGTTTTCAATTGATTATAAACAATTAAAAATTGGTGAAATTTAAATAAAGATCGCCTGACTATAAACGCGCCATGATTGGTCACCATAGTTGTGACGTCATACAGTACAGCGTTTACGGACTTTACGGCTATTACACGTGACTAGACATTAGACATTACATAGTTTGTCATCTTGGGGAACATTTTTCTATCAACTGCAATGAGTGAAAACTAACATAATATAGACGTCACACGCGCTCGATTTTATTCGGGAGTTGTCGGCGTGTCTCCGGTACTGGATTCTAAACTTAATTTTTATTTTGAAATAACTTTTGAATTATTGCGAAAAAAATGGTTTTGTTATAAAATTTATACATTATTATGATCTTTTCATTTATGACAACAAAAAAAATTGTCAAATACCTAATTGTATACAAGTTACAATTATTATTTTTGGTCGCCCCAGTATATTACAATTATAAACACCAATTAAATTATTCAATTGAGGCATTGAGAATGTTTATCATTAGATGTGTATAAATAAAATAACTATTTTGTAGTCATGTTTGTAGTAACGAAATCTACAGGTTTTTTAAACCAATTTTAGTTTAATGGTAAAAGTTTGTCTGGGTTGTTAACCAGTTATATATTATGTACACTCAAAAATATTGAGATCGCTTACTCTGTTTACTGTTTACTGTTTGGGAAAAATGAAAAGTGATAAGAATAACAGATTTTAAATAAGAACAAAGTTTAATGAACTTTTTATCTTAATTTTGTTAAAGAACAATAATATTAGTAATCGATAATATTCTAGTATTGAAGCGAAACAATCAAGGAATGGATAGAATGCTATAGATTTTTTAAATAGTAATTTGGATTATAGGATTGTACGAAATTCATTGAGTTCAAGTTTGTAGTTTACGTAACCGAACGCAGCTTGCCGCATCGTCATTCGTCATTCGTCGCGTCGAAAAATTGGGTGACCAGTTTTTGACAGATTTCTGCTGAAATCTGCTGACTTGCGTATGAAATAATGATTAAAATAGGTAATTATACATTTATCCATTGTTATTATTGAAGAAATTCATTCTTCATGTATCTTTTAATAAAAATATGGTTTTAGAACAATTTTAAATTTTACCATAACATAAGGTTTTTTGTGAAGACTTTTGCACAACAAGACGCTGTATAGACTGTGTGAACTGCCGTGCATATTTCCGATGGTAACACTGAGAATGGACGGTGTTCTTGTTATTATTATAATAACCTTTTATTCTTATGTTTCGCTTTTATTTTCATCACAAAGGATAAAATTGGACTGATATTGGCGTCTGTTTTACGTTTTCGTGTTTAATTTTAAGAAACGCGTGCAAAAACATCTCTAAAGGTGGGTGGTTCATTCAAAACAGCGATTTTAAAAGTTAACTTTAATTACAGCGACCGACGTACCTACTCGCAAGTTTTAGTGGCATGTGCAGTTATTTCATGAGACAGCTCTAATTGTTTGGTTTCTTTTATAAATTAATACGCCATTTTGAACGTCGTCACTAGTGTTACGATAGTTTGTTTAAGATTAATTTCTAAACGAATTTATTACATTGCATCGTTAATTTGAAAAAGGAATCGTAAGTATTATTTACATAGTTACTACTTTTTTTAACCACGCACCTTGGTGATTACTCGAATGTTATGACATACTTTAAATTCTTTTTACGATTTTACCGTTATTATAGATCATTGCAAACGTGTTTTGTTTCTGTTAACAACTACCTATCTTTCATCGAATGTTCCAAGAAAAAATCACGTCAGTATATACGCTAGTTTCACCACAGTTTCACTAACTTTGAAGTTACTTTACGAGTGCTGAAAAGTATTTAGGCTTCCACAAACCGATAAGTTCTCCGCCGATAGATATCAAATAACTTAAATTGACAATATTGCAGGACTAATTCGAGCCAATTTCTTATATTTATGACAGTAAGTAATATACCTTATTTTCCAACAAGTCTGAATCACCACTAACTTTTACTTTTGTTATCTATACGATTTGAATTCTCAGCAACAAAAAGCTGGACTTAATCAGCCCTGGTAAAGTTGTAGTCTAGTGTTCTTGTTGGGATAGATTTATGTCCAACAGTTGGATACAAAAAGTGTGAGATTGAAAATTAAACTGAATATAAAGAACTTATTTGTGTATAATTATAAGAATAAGTGTTTATAAGAATCAAGAAAGTGAAATTAAGGGAAGAAGAAAAATATTTAGAAGAAATGGCCATGTAGGCCACCTGTTTAGTAAACACTGCAGCCCTTAGACACCAAACCATAGGGTAGAAATGCTGTGCATTGCTGTACTCAAAAATTAAGAAAATTATACTGCTTCGCAGCCAGTATAGATTTAATAAGAAAAGACAAAATTCGCTTTACTGTACACCATTAGAAGTCAAAAAAAGAATTATATATAGAAACAGATGGTATCAACAGGACATCTTATCACTCAAGCGGGGGTTCCTTCCAGACAACCCATCGCAAGGTAGACATTCTGGTTATGATGAATTGCACTAACAACCTCCAATAACTGTTCTTGTAACAAAAAAAACTTTAATTCCAGATGTTTTGCGTGCAAGAATCGGAGTCACCCCACGCGGATCCCTTCGCCAACGACAAGGACCCGCTCAGCGTGCCACAGACGGACTCCAGTGACGACGAGCCCAGTGCCAAGAGACTGAAGTACAGTCCATCGCTCAACCTCCAAGTGTATCAGATACCAGCGTTCAACACACCCAAATCTCTATCAATATTTCCGTCTCCGCCGACCAGTACACTACCCAAGTTCGTGAACAATCCGCTCAACCTCGCGAATCCTTTAGCCTTTGCTACTAGTAACTTAAGCCCACACAGTGTAGTGAAGAGCCTCCATAGCAAGTATTCTCTGCCAGCTAAGCTGTCAATAACGCCGGTAACGAAAGTCACAAACGATGGGGAAATAGTCAGGTATAAGAAGAACGGGGAGATCGCTAAGAAGAGGGGGCCTCCGAAGGGGTATAAGAGAAAACCTAAAGGTGATTTGAATCATCTCGCCGCAGGATTCAGTAGTGGAGCACTGTTACAGGTAAGGATGATTTTGTTTAAGAATAATAATGCTACTCATCTAATTCTGTTTGTTGTAAGGATATTCAAAATTGAAAGTAGAAACATTCCTTTAAAAAAATCTCTGAATGAATGAGTAGCGATCACTAAATGAAATGTTATTATATCGCCACATACATTGATTACTTAACAAAAAATGTATACAGAACAAAATAAAAACCAAATTAAAGAGAAGAAAAGACACAAAGTAGGATGAAAAATCCACTGACCATGTGCTCATTCCAGCGCTCCCAATTTTCCTCGTGTAGCTTGGTCATACACAGTGACATTAACATCACGTACCATTAAGTACCTAATTGTAGATAGATCAAAGCGAAGTAATAAAAACAACAAGCAATAAACAAGCTCAATATAAAGAACTAACTAAGCAAGTCAGCTGATATGAACAAATCCACAAAGACTTGTCTGCGAAACATATCCTCGCTTCGGGTGACCAGAGGGCTGGCAGCTTTTAAGCTCAAAAAATTAATATTTTGCATTCAAAGGGGCAATACTGCCAGCGTTCTGGGCACCATGCCACAAAATGGTATTTTAGATTGTTTGTTTTAATTGTAAATAGTTATTCTTAATAATATTTTTTATTTTTATTTAGTTATATATTAATTTATAAGATATTGTAAATACAGTGGTCCCCCGCTAATCCAGCACCCCTGTAATCCAACATGAGCTGTTATTTATTATTGAATATTTAAGTATGATTTGTACTTCTGAGAACATAGAATCCTGGCATTGAATCTATAATTTATCGGATTACAAGGTACTGTTTTGAAAAAATTCCGGACTATAGGGGGTCTTAGGCAGTACTGTATAATCCGACACTGCTCTGCGAAACGTTTGTCGGATTACCGGGGATCCACTGTATTGTATGAATGATGAAAACTAAGCAAGTATTAATGGTGTAACTCATCAGGCGCAGAACACAATCCTGACGAGCCTGCTGGCGGCCACGAACACCACGCTGACGACAGTGCTGCCGCACGTGGCGCCCCCGCCCCTCCCCGCGGTTCAGCCGCCACCGATCAAACTACCTCCAGGTAAACTCATCAGGATCAAATAATTAGAGATGAAACGGATATCCGGTAACTATCCGGTATCCGGGCTATCCAGCGGCTAGTGTAAAGTGAAGCTAGAAGCTAGAGGCCAGTGTAAAGTGGAGCTAGAAGCTAGAGGCTAGTGTAAAGTGGAGCTAGAAGCTTGAGGCCAGTGTAAAATGGAGCTAGAAGCTAGAGGCTAGTGTAAAGTGGAGCTAGAAGCTAGAGGCTAGTGTAAAGTGGAGCTAGAAGCTTGAGGCCAGTGTAAAGTGGAGCTAGAAGCTAGAGGCTAGTGTAAAGTGGAGCTAGAAGCTAGAGGCTAGTGTAATGGTAGACTCCGCCTATATGCCCACACCCAGTGCAGCAAACTACACAGCTTTATCACCTTTCCCTTCACGCTGCAGGCACGGAGCTGGTGGAGCTGCTCCTGGACCCCGCGGACTGGTTCCCCTCGGAGCCCTACAAGATGATCTTCAGCAGAAAGAAGAATCCCAAATGGAAAAACTTCCCCTATCAGTGCGAGTTCTGCTTTAAGGTATGTGTTTCTCCCCATTTGTTTTTTTATAGTAAAGTTTTTTTATTGTAATAATGATAACCGTAAAATGGCATGCAGGGCATACTGATTTTAAGTGGTCACTGTGGCCCATGGACATCCAAAAGACGACATGAGTGGCGCAGTGGTTCAGACACCTGTGCGCTGTGCAGAGGGTCCTGGGTTCGATTCCCGGCAGAGCAGGGATTTCAATGATGAATTTGAATTTCTGTTTCTGGTGTGGGTGTGTTGTGTTGTTGTTTTGTGTGTGTCAATGGCGCCCACGACACAGGGAATCCTAGTGGGGCTATAAGTGTGAAGCGTTATTTATTATTTATTTAAATTTAACCTCAAATAGAGAAGAAAGCCTATCTGTGGTAGTATTAGATGGAGTCCCAGCTATTTCTTTACTTTTTTTTAAATATCTACCATTATGTTTCAATACATGCATTTGAACAACTGCCTGGTAAACTTTTCCATTTTCCAGCCCGCATTAGGCACATTATTATGCCCCATCGTGAGAGGAGATCCGACCCTGTAGCGGGTCATTAACGGGTAATAGACATTTTATTACATCACACGCCAGTAGTAACTATGACGATACATTCCAGGGGTACCGCGTGGCGTCGACGCTGGTGGCGCACGCGGCGGAGCGGCACGGCACGGTGCCGCGCGCGCTGGCCGTGCCGTGCCCCTGCTGCCCGCACGTGTCGGCGCGCCGCAAGCCGCACAAGCGCCACCTGGCCGCGCACGAGGGGAAGCGCCATCGGATCTTCTGCCCCTACTGCTTGCCCACACGTGAGTAGTTGAGTTACACTCTACTAGCATAAGGTGCAGTCCATAGGTGAGTTTGTGGCCCAGTTGGCGAGGCGTATGTATGCTCGAGCCGACAACGGGCCGCACCCGCACCTACGGGGCATAGCGCCGTTGCACGCGCGGCCCCCGGAAGGACGTCCGCTCCCTCGCGAGATCGAGGGGCTGGACTCCCCCGCCTAACCGGGGGAGGACTGCACCGCTCAGCGGGTCCGCTGTAGGACCGCCCGCCCGCCCTGCGCTTTAGAAGTGCAGAGACGCACCCAGGGCAGTGTACCCTGCGAGAGAATTGCCCAGGTAAAGAGGAGATCCTCGAGGCCTGAACCCCTACCCTCCATGTGGCGTTTAGGACGCCTCGGAGTAGGACGACTCGCGTCTGTCTGTCGGTCTACTAGCATGTTTGCTTGTCCTCTGACGTCACTGATACGACGGCCAGGCGCACACGCGACATGAGATCTTCTGCGCTTATTGCCTGCTCACACGTGAGTATAACTGCTCCTCACATGGCCGCGTGCTGCAGCCGCAAGCCGCAGTAGCAACACCTTGCGGCGCACAAAGGAAAACGACGCCTGCGAGGATCTCCTGCCCTTACTGCTCGCCCACACGTGAGTATCTATTGCTCATTTAGTGTACAACAATGTCATTAGATGACCTCACCGAAGGGATGGTCAAGCGCATTAGCAATTTGCGGTGGGTATGTCTATCAGCGTCGTCAGGCCGTGGCGCGCCCCTGCTGCCCGCACGAGGGGAAACGGCGAAGGATCTTCTGCCCCTAATGCTTGCCTAATGCTTACACGTGAGTACAGACTCTACTAGGATTTAGCATGTCCTCTGACGTAATTTTATAAAGCATACATAACTTTTTTTTACAGTCGTAGTTGCGTGCCACTGGTATTCGAACGCGGACCCCTCGATTCGAATTCTAAGTCACTGGGCAATCACCGCCGATTTCGTTTATTGTCAGTAACCCATTTATGACCCACTACAGGGTCGGGTCTCCTCTCACAATGAGAGGGATGTAGGCCTTAGTCCACCACGCTGGCCTACTGCGGGTTGATGGACTTCGCATGCCTTTGAGAACATTACTTTTTTTTTGTGAACTCTCAGGCATGCAGGTTTCCTCACGATGTTTTCCTTCACCGTAACAGCAGGTGATATTTAATTTTATAAATCGCACATAACTTTTTTACAAAGTCATTGGTGCGTGCCACTGGGATTCGAACGCGGACCCCTCGATTCGAGGTCGAATTCTAAGGGCAATCACCGCTGGCAATTTCGTGTATTAACCTGTACATTCGTCTTCCAGCCGACCCGTCGGAGCCGTACGTGAAGGAGTCCGTCAAGT
This sequence comes from Erynnis tages, assembly GCA_905147235.1. Taxonomy (NCBI): domain Eukaryota; kingdom Metazoa; phylum Arthropoda; class Insecta; order Lepidoptera; family Hesperiidae; genus Erynnis; species Erynnis tages. The sequence continues at coordinate 4,046,988 of LR990098.1, forward strand.
ACCCGTTCGATCAGTTCCCGCAGTACTGGTACGCGTCGGAGGAGTCGCTGCGCCTGCACAAGAAACGCAAGCACCCATACGCCGCCATGTTCAACCACGGCTGGCGCGGCGGCTGGGGCGACACGCTGCCCAACAGCTAATACGCGAACACTGTACATCGTAGCATCGTTATCAAATAGAATTGTAACAGGAAAGTGTCAACAAAAATCTAATACATCGGACGACATTGGCGCTGCCTTAAAGCTTAAATACTGACATGAAGCGTAGATCATAAGTTATCGTGATCAAAAGTGGAAGTTTAATAAAAAAGTGTGAAGAAAAATCTAATACATCGGACGCCATTGGCGCTGCCTTAAAGCTTGAATACTGACATGAAGGTATGTAGGGCTTTAGAACGTAGATCATAAGTTATCGTGATGAAAAGTGGAAGTGTAATAAAAAAAGGTGTAAAGAAAAATCTAAAACATCGGACAACATTGGCGCTGCCTTAAAGCTTGAATACTGACATGAAGGTATGTAGGGCTTTAGAACGTAGATCATAAGTTATCGTGATGAAAAGTGGAAGTGTAATAAAAAAGTGTGAAAAAAGAATCTAATACATTGGACAGGCAGCTATTGAGGATTTGACGTAGATCGTAAGTAATCGTGATCAGAAGTGATCAAAAAGAAAAATAATATAACGGCTGGGGATACACGCTACGACTTTAGAGATTTCGACTGAAATCGTAAAAATTCGTGATCAAATTTAGGAGTTAAAAATGTATATTTTCAAAATAATGTTCAAATGTATTGGACAGGCGGCTAGTGTATCGTACCGACACGTGTGTGGCTTAAAAGGCTTTAGACAATTTGACGTAGATAGTAAGTAATCGTGATCAAACCTCTTGATAGATAATAAAAAAGGATTATGTAAAAAAAATCAAAAGTCTAACATTGGGCACATTTTTCGTCCTCTAAATTCTGTAGAAGACATTATCATTTTGTTTTGTAGAATACTGTAGTAGTACTACTCAGGATTAGTACTACTAGGACTACTATTGTAGACGACTAGCCATGGTGTTTTAGATAAACCTGCTTTAAAAATGACATCCCCTACCATTGCCCTCCAATAAATGACCTCCAAATTTCCCATGACAGAATTCTTTTTACAAACTCTTGTACGTACTAGATACATAGAATACATCATCAATCCTGTTTCATTCATTAGTGTTAAATAGACCAATATTTGTGACTCCGTCGAAATCGAAAAATCAATATTTTTTGAAGATTTTCGATAGTACAGTAGTCTAGCGTTTATCTAGAATTTTAGAACACTAGATTTATATTTAAAGTATCATGTACCTTGTAATATTAAAACTGGAATCATGATTTCACTAATTTAAAAGATTGTTTTCGCAGTCACAAAAATTGCGAGGGAAATACTAAAATCAATAAAAAATAAATTATTACGCATTATGGTATTAGTCATCCGTATAGAGAATATAAAACTATTTTATTGTTTTGCTTGACATGAAATAATTAAACAAAAGTCAGTTTGAGAACACTAAAGAGAACCCTCAGATATGATGGAAGGAAATGTTTTAGTAGTATGAAGCAGTAATTATAAAGTAGTATTTAATTTTACAAGCTGCCGATTGCATAAGTCTGGTTCAATACAGTATTAAATATTTTGTTTTTATATGATTAAATGTAGTATTACAATATCATTTCTATATTTTTACTTAAGAGTTTTTCTGATATGATATGATATGATATGATTAAATGATATAGCATTAGTGACCTGTACATATTTAAAAATCATGCAATGTCACTGTTTTATGTGAAATCCTTCATAATTGTATACCTAATGTACAATCATATTATATTTTGTTAATTATTGATGATTTCTTTCAAACTGCCATGCTACTTTACTATTATAAAACTCATAAGTTCGTTATTTACAATACTTTTGTGAAAAGTTTTTCACAAAAGGAAATATTCAATTATTTTAAAATACCTTGAAGATGATTCTATGAAGACCTAGCAAGGGTTCTATGATGGACTATATCTGTATTATAAAAAAACGTTATGAAAATCTATGATTAAGGCTAACGTTGGATTAAATTAGGAAAAAGCGGCCAGTACGTACTTTTGGGAATAATAAAAGGTTTAAAAAAATAAAATATAAAAATTAGAACATAATCACAAATAATATGATATTGTACTTATGACTTTGTATTCAGATATATGTATAACTTTTAAAGAAATTTTATGATATCAAGTCCAGGTAGATTTTTCTTTAAATGTTATAGTAATATTATGTTTCTAGTTCTCAAAATGTCACAACTTTATCTGTATAAAATGTCTGACAAAAAGCTTCGAAATCAAAATCAAATTAAAATGTATATTTTGTAGTTGAATCATATTAAAACATTAGTATAATGTGTGATGACTGATGAGTGAAATGTGCCTTGTATATGTCGCGTAGTGTAGTTCGCCATTATTTTACATTCCAAATAAATCTATTAAGTGAAATTCAGGTATTGGAACCACTAAAACAATTGACTCTTTCAAATAAAAACAGAACTTAGCAAGTATGTCATATGTTTAGTCGGAACGGAGTTTTTGCTCACATTGCAATGTTACGGAAGAATTTTGAACTATTTTTTCTTCTACTGGCAACTGCCCGAATAATGACTGACAGATTGGTGCAGTACATCAATATTTAAATGTGAACGAAAACTGGTAAGGTCAGGTTGCTTCGATCGAACACTTTAATTTTGGACGTAAGGCTAAGAGCAATTTTTTCATTAACATCATCATTTAGAAATTCCCAAAACATTCAGCAATGATTGATCTCAGATAAAACTTTTCGTTTGTCGACAGTGGTTCCAATAGTCTATTTTGAATGGTAATACCAAATTATTGTGTTTATATCGAATTAGCAAAAAATCAGAAATATTTTTAAGATGTTATTCTGAAGCTATAATTATTACCGACCTCGCTTCGGTCTTTCCCGTTGGACTAATGCGAACATTATGTGTTTAAGCCATCTTAACTGTAATGTGTTTTAAAGTAACGTAAAAGCAATGAATACATAGTAGGGTTTCTATATCCTTGATCAAGCTACATGGAAATATATAATTTTTTATTCCTTTACACGTTAGACGAAATCATGTGAACTAGCAATCATTCAATTGCCAATTTATACTTAAGACCCTAGCATAATATTAGTGTAAATACCTCCTTAGAATTAGTACCAATGTACAAATTAAGTGTACCAGTATTTTTATAATGAATTTAATGCATTTACTAATTTGTCGTATGTAGGTATCACAGAGGAGACCAAAACGTTTACAGTATTATGTATTTTGTAATAGGATGATAATAAATAGTGCCTGTATTGAAACGTAGTGTGAAGTCGCAATGTGTTTCGGTGTATGTAAAATAAATTGTAACTGTTTTGTATTACACACAAGCCGCAACTTTGGCCATAGACAAGAGAATTTTGTTGAAATAAAAATAAAGAGTGTCCATAGCAATGCTGGTTATAAGTTTTAAAAATAATAAAATTACTATATCTGTTTACCTTATTTTATCCAAATATAAAAATTTGCATGGAATGGAAATAGTAAAACCTACTATTTATTATATTAGTAAGACTAGCAGTTTTATTATATGCACCAAAACACACCATATATTGTGGGCTATGATCCCGAATCTAAGCAACTTAAACAAGACTTATTTTAATACTCCTGTATTTTTATAGCTGAACAAAATATGTTAGTAGATAATGAAATACACAATCAATTTTGTATGTCCATTTTGTAAATAAATGTTTTTATGAAAGATGTCGTTTTATTTTTAGTGCTATTGTGAAAGTAATCTAAAGTAGTAGTAACACATTTTTATAGTACAGAATTATTGTGATTTGGATCCTCTTTCATGCGCTTGAGAATCTCTACTGTATAGCTGTATAATATAGCTATAGAATATAGTCTATTTGTGCTAATAGACGTTTTGCCTTAGTCTTTGTCTTTTAAATCAAGAGAAATTTAAACAATTAAGTCCAAGCAGAGCCATAAAAAATCAGGTACTTTCAAGCATTTCAATAAAGTAAAAAACGCTTCTAGCAGTTATATTTTCAACTACTGCTCATAAAAATTCTTTTAATATATGTCAACCCCCTTTCAAATAAATACACAAACAAAAAAGGCGTGGGGTGGGTTTTTGCTCAGTTTTTTCGACAATTATGTATATATTAATAATAAACAACTAGATTATGGATTCTGAGATAAAAACATTTTTTACATAAATTTAACAATTATACGACACGTATCATTTTCCTCTACCGTTACGCGTGGCACATAATAGTAACTTACGTAAGTTACACATTTTACATAACCGGATATAAACTGGTAAAAGCACCATCTAGTATTGAGTAACTAAAACACCCTGACATTCTTAAAAATCCTTATTTTTTACATAACTGCAACATGACATTCGGAGACATCTATTGGAGAATAGCGAAAGTAGTATTTATTTATTGGTATAAGTGCCATCTATCGTTTCCAAAAGGGATTAAATTGCAATTTTTAATTAAATATATGTGGTGTTGATACCAGTTTATTAATAATAAAAACCAATACTTGGATTACCCATAATAATATGACGATACAACGCAGTAACGACCTATTGATCGATTAATTATGATAGATTAGGATAATAAATCTAGTTATTTTTCCAGATAAATCTATAAGGAGAAATATATAGAACAAAACTAAATAACAAACATACAAACTAAAATCATCAAAATGACAACAGTTTCATTTGAAATCCACAGACTTAACTTACGGTACTGCTAGCTATGATCCAGCAGTTCTGCCAACACTGCTATCAGTGGTAACAAGGATAAAGCAAAAATGCAGAGGCCTCTTATTTCATACTAATGTTAGGGTACATACTATTGTTTTCTCACGCATGATTTACAGTTAATTCTGTTATGACTGGTTTTTTTTTAATTCTTAGATTATATTTACATAACAAGCCGTTTATATTAATAATATTTTTTATCTATTCGGGCTACATATTGTTCTCGTTGGGAGCTGGGGTCCCTTTATGACCACGGGAGCTCGAATTGTAGCCCATTAAGCCTAAAATACTTAAATGTAGATCGAAGCCTACATTCTCAAGTCACTTGGCTCCATCTGTATATCGTAGATCCCTGTACCATCATGTCTATTTTATAATTATATTTTTCTTTTTTACATTTGTATAAGTATTAAGTTAAATTTATCCAAGATATAAATAAACATATTAATCTTATAGTACCTTTACCTCCATCTTTTCACATAAAGCTTCTAATATAGTAGGTTTAAATTACACATTTATAACAATTTCGATATAAATAATTTACCAAACAATAACATACAATACATTTAGAAAAAGTATCTATTTAAAGTTATATAATGTATCTTGGATACTGTGACAGTCTTTAAGATGTTCATAAATAAAAGTTTACACAATCACAGGTATGAGTAAGAAAGTTAACCTAATATCAATAATATTTTAGAACTATCTTATCATTTAACAAAATTGTCTGTGAAGAATGTTCCTGGGACACAACCCAGAAAGATAATTAGTTTCAGGGATGATGACCAAATCTTATTTTTTTAAACCTTTTGAGCAAGTACTATCTATAATGAAATCTACAGAAGGTGAACGTGTTATTCCCTATGATGATAAGTTATGTAAGTCCATGTTTTACAGTTGTCCTATTTGGTAAACAATTTTAGCATGGTCTTTTTATTTTCATTTGCGATTTAAAAATAACACAGACACAAAGTTATAGTCATTTAATGCTGAAACAGATTGCTAGTAACTGTTATTTTTTTAAAGCAATTTTAAACTATTTTTCATTAAAAAGTAGTGCTAAGATTGTTTATCAAATTCGACAAGAGAGAAAACGGACCGATTACACACAACTATAACACAAGAATGAATACCGGAAAAATAATTTTATACTTATTTACTTTTTATTTTTTTTATTTTTTTTTACTTTTTTTTATTTTTTACTTTTATTCAAATTTCTGTGTCACAGGGTCCTAGGGTTTTATACATAGTGTACATTTAATACCTACTGCGCCATAGAGGACGCTATATTTTTTTACATCCAAATCAGTCAACGTCAACTGGGATAGCTTTCTGTGGTGGTTTTAACCCGTAAAATAAAATATTTTACGGGCAAAGCCCAAGTGGCCAGAGGGCCAATACGCCCCTAAAGTACCAGTACCAAATTGGTAAAAACCAAATGGCAGCACGAAATTTATCCCATCATAAACATTAAAGTTGAATTTAAAGCTGATGATAACATCTACAACCATCCTGAGATTGTTGTCGAGTTCCCCGCAGTATGACACCAATTTGATACTGTAAAGGACCTGCGTTATCCTCATTTTGAGTTGTACAAGTGAAGTCATTGTACAAATCAATATCAGGGTTGCAAGTTACTTGCTCGCCGGCGTCATATTCAAATTTCATATCAATTGCTTCTGAGGAGACGTCAGATAGATTACAATCGTCAAATTCCTGTAAATCTTGCAGATCATCGAGTTTAAATTCGGCGTTTTCATCTTCATAACATTCGTCTTTATTATTTTGGATACTATCGTTTTCATTATTTTCTTTAACATTTTCATTGTTTGAAATATCGTTGCTGTTAATCAACGTTGTGCTAAATTTGCCTTCTGCTTCCTCAACAGGTGAATTCAAAGTATGTTCAAAGTCTCCTCCATCTGATAAATATAAATCAAGAGGATCATTAACGGAAATCTTATTACTATCCGATCCGATCAGATAATCTTTATCGTTGATAATTTCGATTGGCTCAACGAACTCATAAATCTCGAAATCCTCATTGTGTTCGTTTAAATTGATCATTAAATAATTGCAGTTTTCATCAACGGGTAAATCGTATTCCCCGTAGTTTTCATTCTCATCGTACTCTGACAAATTTTCATCTCGTTCATCATTGTCATTTTGCATATTTTCCGGAGTGTGACTATTCTGGTAAAATTCATCTTCAGCCATTTTTGTTTTGGTTTCTATAATCTGATTTTATATATAATTCTTCATTCTTTCCTTTATTAAAGTTATCTTTGCTAATTTATGTCATTATCGGGTTCTGTGAACAATTAAATAATTAAATTATTGTGAATTATGTTTACTTGAGTAGGGACACATATGCACATGCAAAGAAACGTCTCAAGATTGTAAATTGTGTGCGTCTTATTTGATATAAAAAACAAATTACCTATGTGAATGATCAATACAAAACTGTTTTATACTCACCTACAAATGTTGAGAACTGCACCAATTAAAATAGTTTTTCAGGATACACTTAATATATGCTCAGATTCCACAAAACATAGATTCAAAATAATCTTCCAATGCAAACTTAATTATACTATTAAAAACAAAACTATACCAGGCAATTTTTGACCATACATTATCAGTTTTGATATTATGTAAATACGCATAAATAGTGTGAAATACTAGAAAGACTTTATAGACACAAATGTCTTAGAAGCAGGCTCAGTCCAAAACTTTAAAGGATAATTGCATTATAACTCAATAGTGAGAGTATTGCATCAAAATATTACTGTTTTGTTTACAAAAACAAATCAACAGGCGCTGTAATGTAGAAAGTACACCCTCTACGGCGCAATGCGCAGTGCAGGACATATACTTATATAACACAATATAGCTACTAGTAGCGAGATAGCTATATTGGTTACCCCTTTGTTCCTGACGTGATCGTGATTCCGAGTGTATAGTTTAATTTGTTATTATGAAAGCTTATTATAACAAATTTTTATTTCTTTGGTTTTTAATTCTTCGGGTATTTGGCGCATACTTTTATTACTGTAAAATTTATTTCCATAGGATGATAGAGTGGGAGTATGGGATACTCCCACTATAGCTTTAAAGGTGAAATAGAACAATATATCATATCGTTTAAGCTACAGTTAAGGCGGATTTGATAATTTTATTTTAACTCTTTTCTAGATATTTGTGTATTGCGAGAGACTTTTTAGAATCAGATTAAGCTTACAGTTTAGATACGTGCGTCTCCGCGCATGGCATTTTGTTATTGATTGCAATTTGACATTTCTTAACTGTGTTGCTGTGATAAAGTTGCTAATTTCCTACTCTACAGTAGAAAATAATATAGTTTTTGTGAATAAAATGAAATAAAACGTCTTTTTGACTATTTTTTGTTTATTATATAGAACTTACAATATATTATTGTTATACATGTATAATTAGAAGATATTACTTATATGTTTAGGTTATGTTGAAAATATTACTATGTCGTCACGTCATATCCACATTCTTTGAATCACAATATTTTACACCGATTATAAAAGCATTTTCATTTGTAATACAACAAATGTATTTTCTTTATTATGAAACTTCACTTCATATCACTTAATAGTATTTTATTTGTTAGAAAACATACGTTAAGTTTAATAACATTAAACATAATGCAATGTTAATGTAATGTTATTAAACATCATTAACCGTCGTGATTAAACTTTAACTTCCGTTTAATAACATTAAACGTGGTTTCTAACAATTTATACAAACAATACATCAAAACACACACAAACGAAGAAGTAAATTACTTATACAAATATTTTTAGACGAAAATTAGACATTTACTGACCGAACATAAATAAGTAGATAAATATAAATAGAACTTATGAATATCACCTTAAAATATTATACATTTTGTCCTCACAAATGCGAGAATGGTAAGAAATTTTTGTTCAAAATATAAAAACACCTATTCAGCAATAAAGTGCCTATGTCAAACTAAATATTAAAATTAAGTATTTTTCTTTATAATATAATATTAAAATTAAGTTCTAAATACTTTTAGAATGTACCTAATCTACATTACTTAAACAAAATAAAGAAACTTAAGAATGATATGTTAGTCTTTTTTCGCAATCTTAAAAATCAACACAAAATTGCTTGCTTACTTAACAAAACGCCATTTGATGTAGTTTGACTGCAAAATAGAAGATTTTATTAAAACTCAAGTCGAGGTTGCTGCGAGTTTGCTGTTTGCAGTGACAAGTTCGCCGATGAGCACAGTGACGAGGTTAAGTTAGTGAACGGCAGTTTTCCCATCTATTCGCAGATTCCACTGAAATATATCGAGATATTACCGAGACGGCAAGAATGCGTATTTTACATTCAGGTTTAAATGTTTAGCGCAATCGCTGAATTGGACTGAATTATTTATATTCCCCTAAGATATCCAACTATCTACAAGAAATCCAGGAGAGCCTATGTCCAGCTGTGGACTATCAAGGGCTGAAAGGAAGGAAGACATCCAACGGTAAAAAGATTATAATATTTTAAATTTCTTTTAACGTTGGACTCAAGAGGACTCATTAGATTCAAGAGGCAATCTTAGCGGCGGCAGCGGCGGCGACGGCGGCGGCCTTCTTCTTGACGGCGAGCGCGGTGCGCTGCTTCGCTTGGATCTGCTTCTTCTGACTCTTCGACAGCTTGCGCTTCTTTATCTCGGCTGTTGCCGCTGTGGAAGATAATCAATGTTCTAGAGGTACTTAAGTAACGTAGAAATTTTTGTAAGAACAGAACACCAAGAAGACAGGCGCGGATCGCTTGATGATCATTGAAACCGATACACACGTCAAATACATCAAATCCCCAACCGAAACATTGTCTATAACCGATTAGTGACCCACTGCAGGGTCGGGTCTCCTCTCACAATAACAAGGATGTAGTCCACCTCGCCTACGACTACGCGTTACGACTTCTCTTTTAATTGTATTTTAAAGTTGTTGCGTTACGACTTCTCTTTTAATTGTATTTTAAAGTGTTAGCTACCTAGTGCTGCGAGGTTGCTAGAGTTTTACAGGTGACCCTGTATAATAAACATGTAAAGTTACCAGCAGCGAGGGTATGCCGGGAGGCGGCGGCGCGAGCGAGTTCGCCGAGCGTGTTAGCGAGCGCGATGCCGAGCCGCGAGCAGTCCGAGCGCGATGCGGAGTGCGCGCGCAGAGCTAGTGTTGCAAACCTGTGGACATTTGAGACATTTGATGAAGTCTAAGGCCGCGGGTTTGAACGTGATTTCAAACGAATTCAACTCATGCGTATACATGTGTTCACGCATGATCAATCCCGACGCTCCCATAGTATATCAAAGGTACGTACGAGTTAGATTCGTATGAAAACGCATCAAAGATCATCTAAGGTTATGAAGGCTATCTTTAGGCTGGGTTTTCATGACCACGGAGCACCAAGCGGTTTTCCCTACCACGCGGTACAAGCCTTTCAGAGTAAGTTACGAAATAATTCAGGTAAGGACATGTGTATTAAATATAATGATTTATTAATATGCTTATCGACATCAAAATTGTAACGTTACAAGTACATTAGGGTTGTGGGCATGCTCATTGTGCCCAAAGCGACCGCTTTTGCTCTTTTCCTGCCAAACAAGTCAACCCAGCTCAAACTTTTGGTAGGAACGAGGTGCAGTAGTATTCTGGTGCTAACCTGCCAGCGAGGTCCTGCTGCTCAGCGTCGAGGTCGCAGGCTGGTGTGGTGATGTTTTTCTTGGCGGCGCTCATCTGCGACCAACGAGACTGCTTGAAAATATTTATAGAGTTCACCTTTTTGAATAATATTGGGAGGTTCTCTTTAGTTTACGATACAAAAGTTAAAAATGATTATTTGAATAGATTCTATAGTAAATAGGTACACAGTTTATTCAAATGTGAGGTTTTTCTTCTAAGTTTTTTTTTGTAAAAAAAAAGGTATCTTAGGGGATTTAGAGGATTTAACTGTATTATACTAAGTTTAAATTACGGTTTATGTCAAAAATTAGGTTTAAAGTATCTATTTATAAATGACGATTAGTGTAAAGCATTTCAATCGCCAATTAAAATATTTTCTCATTAATTTTTGACTACTTCTTGTGGAATATGAGTTTATACCCTTATTGCCATGGAAATCTGAAATGGAACGTATGCTGATTGGAGAATATAAATAAATTACATCCAATGTTAATAATGTAAACGACTCATAAAATCCGGAGTGTGCTTATTTCGACCGCGCTCACCGTCATTCAACATCCCCGCAAAGTGAAGATGGAACTTCGAAATTATTTATTTACTTCTGAGAATATTTTAAGGTAACCTCGTTCATTTTCCATGTGCATCGGACTAGACGTGCTCAACGTATTTTTTTATCATTCAGCAATCATAATTATTATATTGATTGCCGAAAAATAAAACGACCAAACTAAGTAAGTATGTAGGTATATACAGTTATAACGTAATCACAAGAAGACACATATCTACCTTGAAAGTTTGCGGACAAATCCCGAAGATGTACCGCTCAATCGTCTGCTTGAGCTCATCCGCGAACAGCAGCGCTGGACCATCGCTCTGGAACGAAAATGAAAATTAATAAGTCATAAAAATATTAAAAATTCACTCCCTCATGTTTTACTTATATGTAATATGACTTTGACCGAAAATCAGATTTGGCCTGTACATAATTATAATTTTGCCTGTAGCATGAATATAATTATAACAACTTAAATTAACGCCATCTATATGGCAGTTTTGTAACATAGTAATTTTTTTAATTTAGCTATCCGGCGATAGATGTCGCTAAAGTCATGTTGCAGTAATACCTAAAAATTTATTTAAAAATGTCTGGGTGATTTTGCTACTCACTACTAGGTGGCATTATTTATTTTTTAAGTTTTCTGTTTTAGTTATTGTGTGTGTATTTATAGAAACTGGTATTTAAAATACCGGTACCATAAATACTATATTTTAAATACAATATTTTGCTATAATTTAGTTTAAAAGAAATATACATAAACTTTTTAGTTTATTATTAGATACCACCCTAATTAGTATCAGCGCCATCTATATTGAGTTAAAGTAAAAGAATTTATTACTTAAGCTACTGGACAACAGATGGCGTTACTCACTTATGTTGTAGTCAATATAAAATTAAGGTTTTATTTTAAATGTCCGAACAGTTTGGCTTCTCACCACTAGATGTCACTTTTATGGCTTTAATAATTCATCCAAGTTAAAAGCGTTATTGATATTTAAACTATAGGCTCAGGACCAAATAAAAACTAGGTTGGGCAATTATTGCATTATTAACATAAAAAATTAAGGGCTGCAAAATTAATAACACTTAATTATGCATTTTTGATATAAATTAATCGTATTTAATTTTTATAGACTACCTAACTGGTTACTTTCGCATGTATTCGTTCGCTCTACTGGAGATTCACCCTCCTGGGCGCTGAAAAAGCTAGTATGTAGTATTAAACTGATGTACAGTAAAACTAACCTATATGGGCTTATAACTCATCTATAACTTCAAGATACATAGGAAGAATTAAATCGATTTGATGTATTAATCTGACTGACTCACGACTCATCTTGTATCGATGTGTTCGGGAAACGTTGCCAAAAACAATTATGTTTATTAGTACAGAGCTATTAGTGTGTAGAAATTATCTAGGAGTTAATGTCCTCACTTGAAACCATCTTGAAACGTACCTAATGTATTAATCGATAGTGATGCACTACCAGTCATGCTTTGCTACGAATGCGTCTGCAAATTATGCATTTATAATTTTAAAGTACCTATTATGATAATAATATGTCCAAGCAAAACAAATGAACACTACATAGGTGACTTATAAAGTACATATTTCGACAGTTCAACAGGTTGTCAGTAACCCATTAATGACCCACTACAGGGTCGGATCTCCTCTCATAATGAGAAGGATGTAGGCCTTAGTCCACCACGCTGGCCTAGTGCGGGTTGGTGGACTTCACATGCCTTTGAGAACTTTTTTTTTTTTTTCTGAACTCTCAGGCATGCAGGTTTCCTCACGATGTTTTCCTTCACCGTAACAGCAGGTGATATTTAATTTTTATAAAGGGGTAATATTAAAAATTTTTGTACATTTCAACATGGTGAAATGTCCATGCTAGGTTTTCTCTGAATTTATTGGTGCATTCTACTTCAAAATCATATTACTGGCCTTATTACAGTGTCTTCATTATAATAACATACAATTTTTAGTATATATAACCATGCAGTTTCTAAACTGGCGCGTTTTTGCTGTTGAAGCAAATTTTTTTCTATGGAGCAATCTTTGTCCTCGAACGTTCATACGTTATAAAGGGGTGGTTATTTTTGTTAATTATACATATTTCTTTAATTCAAGCTTAGAATTAGTTTCAGTATAATTATGACTCTTCAATCTTGGATTAATATTAAAATAAATTAAGAAAGCAATAAATTACGTTAAGGTAAATACGCGTCCATAAATTGTTTCAAATTTGTTATTCTATTTTGTAACGACAAAAATTGGTAGATTTCGCAATAATTAACTGGCAACACTACGTTTTTATGAACAGCCAAACAGGCAGCATCAAGAGTGACATTCGGTCATTTTGTGCGGCGTGAGTTTTTTGAGTTGCTGTAGCTTCACATGTTTGGTGTATTTTTTCAACTTTTTAATATTCCATTTGTTGGCTGGATTATTACTTACACGGTAAGTTGTTTTTGAACCATATGGCTATTTTATTATTGTATATTTATTTCTTAAACTAAAGTGTAAACGACATTTGGAAGCAAGAAGCTTTTTTAGTGTACTTTACATGTTAAGGTAATTTCAACACGTGATTTATTTTCTTTTTTGTGACGATTTGTCACATTTTTTGTAGTGTTACAAAAATGAGGTTACAAAAAAGAAGTAAGGGTGCTGTCATAGAACGATGACAAGTTCAGTCGCATTTGAGTGGCTATTTTTAAGGGTTATGTGCCAAGAAGGTAAAAACGGGACCCTATTACTGAGAATCCGCTGTCAGTCTGTCCGTCTGTCACCACTTCCACTCCCTTTTTATTCATATCATCCTTCACACAATCCATTCATCTTTTCCTAGGTTTTCCTCTTCCCTTCCATCCATCAACATTCATATTCATCGCTCTTTTGGTAAGTAATGTGGGTATCTTCTCTCCTCAGATTTTTTAGATATGTACCTACGCAATAATGCGTTGTCAAATGTTTCATAAAATATATTTTGTTTTAGACAAAATACTGCTGACACCCGCTGAAAGACAGCGCAGGTACAGAGAAAGGCTTAAAGAAAATAACCCACAGAAATACGAAGAAATCCGAAAAAATATCTAGAAAGAATAAAGAGAAAATATGTAAAAATATCAAAATTATCGGAAAGCGAAAAAAAATAAAAGAAGAAGAGATTGGAGAAGGCTAATAAAATATCAGAAACAGGAAAACAAAGAAAACGAAACTAAAACTCGATCAAAAAAAGACAATTTACGTCAGTACTATAAATTAAAAAAGATTAATAAAACACAAAGAGAAACTAGAAATTCAATTAAATTAAATAAAAATTAAGTAACTATACTGTTTTGTTTGTTTGTGTGAAATAATCCTAATAAGTCCTTTTTGTTTCCTTTTTGTAACACTTGTCCTTTTTGTGGTGGACTTTATTTTTGTTTCCTTTTGGTAACTGTACAAAAATTTTTAACTTTACCCAAAGACGTACAACAGGTTATGCTGGTAATAACTACCGCGTACCTTTGAAAGATTTCACAATCTTCCTATACACAACCTTAAACGTGTAAGAAAGGGTAAGAGATGACAAACGGTACTCAGGCTGCCTTCTAGAACATTTCCCCCCGAAAAGAGGTAACCGCAAGTAACGAAAAAAGGTAGATGCTGATTTTTTAACAGAGAAAAAGCAGACAAATAGGCAAACGGGCTACCTGATGGTAAGTGGTCACCGTTGCCTGTGGACGCGAGCAACGCCAGAGATATCACAGTCTCGTAGTAGCACCTAGGAATAATGAAAGGTACAAGGTAAAAGAAGAGGTTCTTTACTTTTAGTTTTTTGAACTTTGGATAATTATTTCGATCACTTCCAGCGTCACTCTTTAGCACATAAACCGTTTATGATTTATATCTTGTGCAGGAATCACGGTCTTTCGGCTGATTTAGTTATAAGATGTGGAATTGGGTCTCAAATCTTGGCGCCGTGTCAACTATTAGTTGCAATAACTGATTTTTGTATAGGAATTCCTTTGGCGTTATCATAATAATAGTCGTAATAAAGACGACGAAGAAAAAAAGATTCCTCGGTGTTTATTTCGCAAACAGTTATAAGTATGATTTCCACGTGTTGACGAAATACCTAGTCTTTAGCTTTTGCAATTGCAATTTCAATCTGTCTTTTGAAAATAGTTAATTTATTATATATTTTTAATTAATAATTTTGGAGAGGCCTAGCGAGTTTACAAACTCGAATCATTCAGTGGCGGATTTATTCATGGGAATTGACGTCTAGGTATATAGTCGATACACTACACAGTATACGTAGGTACTAGTGTAGTTTACAAATGCACGATCACTGAAGTATAATCAATCTCTATACCAGCTACGAATGTGCTAAATTTTGCGGAGGTCGACTATTCTAGATGAAGGTCTGTGTCAACAAAACAAGAAAACAATCAAGAAGGTTTCTCTTATTGTGTTTTAGGAAATGCATTTTGGCTTTCGTCCTCTGACTAGACGAGTCATGGTAGGTTGTCATGGACGAGTCATGGAGTCATGGTACCTATTCGTATGTTTTAAGCAAGTTATCTTCAAAGGCGCATCTGATACCCATTTGCAGGGTGACCGGGTTTCTTTTCACAATTCGAATGTAGACATTATAGTCCGCCACCATGCTGGTCCAATGCGGATTGGTGGATTTCACATGCTTATGGAAATCTCTCAGGCAAAACTACTATTTAACTATTATTAAATTTTTCGATTTAAATAGGTATTTCGATGTCTCGCTTAGGTTCAGAGATATCGATACTTGATAATCGAAAAATGAAAGATTTGGCAGAGCAGAAACCGTGGAATAACCAACTCTCAGGTACTAGGTTTTCTCACGATGTTTGTCTTCACTATCATGTCAACAGCAGACATTGTTCAAACTTTGAATTTCAAAGGGTTATGTGAGATTTAAGCATTCCAGTTAAATATATAGGATAGTTTTTTTATCATGATGACTTTGTACCTACTGTGCAAGATGACTTTATTTACTTAGCAAATACATAATTATATATTCTTTATAGACCTATATTATACGTGTATTTTTGATAACACGTGACATCCCATGATACGCTTCAGAGTCGCAACTCGCACGTCATTAGATACCGTCATGTCAAGTTCAATGCGACAGAAAATTGTTCAACACTGCAAGTGTTGATAATTCCAGCTGATTCACAACTCAGCAGCTACCGCGCTTAAGGCCGATACGGTCAATACTCATCGGATTACGAACCCTGGCGCGCCGCCAAAACCACTAATATTATAAATAGGTAAGCCGTAGAAATCTTTGCGAAACAAACTAATGTTTTGGTACATCGAGGCTATCAATGTGTTTGCGAATTACGAGTAAGTTCATTCAAAAGACTGCTGCTTGATTAGATCGCAAGCGATCGAAAAAGTTAAGCAACGGCGGGCGCGGTCAGTACCTGGATGGGTGACCGCTGGTAGCAAATTAAATGCGCGGTTCCGTGCTCCGGAGGGCACGTTAAGCCGTCGGTCCTGGTTGTTGTCGATACGATAGCAGTCGTTAAACCTTGTCGGAGGCCCCACGGGCTGTTTGATAACATCTGACACGGATTGGCCACTAGACCGGTCTCACCGCACCGCATTGGAGCAGCGTGGTGGAGTATGCTCTTGGCCTCCCCTGTTGAGGGCTAAGTGGTCACCGTCGCCTATTGACACGAGCAATTACGAGAGTTGCCGGTTTTCATAGACGGCACCATGGCATAGTCCTACGAAAATACAATAAATTTTAAGTTCCACCAAAGCTTTCACGTTCGAGGTTTAGTGACCGCCACGAGTCGTGAGCATCAGTGAACTTAAATTAAGCCCATGAAATGCATGATTATTCCCTCATTCAATAGTTATTTCATAAACAAAACTTCATTATGGAGCCCATCTCTAGTAAAGTGAGATGCGGTTCGCGCCTCCTTCCACGTCGACAGTGTTTATTATTATTTACCGAAGATCAAATTGTAAACACCAACGTTCGCTTTCAAAGTGAAGAGAATCAGTTGAATGATATTCAAAGTCATGTTTGTATTTTACAGAGTGACACTACAGCTAGGTGATTGAAACTTTGGCTTGTCAGTAACCCATTAATGACCCACTACAGGGTCGGGTCTCCTCTCACAATGAGAGGGATGTAGGCCTTAGTCCACCACGCTACACTACTGCCCGTTGGTGGACTTCACATGTCTTTGAGAACATATTTTTTTTTTGGGAACTCTCAGGCATGCAGGTTTCCTCACGATGTTTTCCTTCACCGTAACAGCAGGTGATATTTAATTTTATAAATCGCACATAACTTTTATTACAGTCATTGGTGCGTGCCACTGGGATTCGAACCCGGGCCCCTCGATTCGAGGTCGAATTCTAAGCCACTGGGCTATCACCGCCGCGCCGCCAAACTTTGGCTTACCTACTTCTAATTACCCACTTCTTCTCACTTCATCTACGTCTAATCATTACTATCTTTAATAATTCTATCATTCCTATCATCTGTAAAATTTACACGTGTGACGAGATGATACACGTACATCTTTTAAAAAATTATACTCTGCTCGACGCTGACAACACGTGTCACATTTTTATATATTTCTTAAACACGCCGCAAGTGTCCACGTTTGGACATCTTGAAAAATATCATAACAAGAAAGAAAAGGCGAAGCCATTGTGTGAAAATCATATAATAGTCTGTGAAATAGTTCAGCTGTCCAGCCATATGTAAATAAATAAATAGGTAAATAAGTAAATACTAGCTGTTCTTTACTTACAAACCAAGTGGCTCATGATTAAATAACTTTTGTATATAAAAACACCCACAGACTCCGACGTTTTTTAGGAGTTCTAAAATCGCCGCGTAGGTATTTAAGCAATAAATTAAAACACTAGACTCTTTTACGACGGACAGAAAATATGATTTTCATAACGTTACATACAACCACTGAAACAGCTGACAAATTGGTCTACGGAAATTGGAATTTTATACCTTCGTCATAAAGCCTAATATCAGATGCAGTTTTCGTATTTGCTTACGTTTTTACATGGCTTATTGTGTCGACAAAAAGCTTGTAAAAGTACGTAAGGACGCCAAGTTTAGGCTTTGAATTATATTATAATTAAGTTTTAAAAAAATGTAAATCGTGAGAAATATGTTGTTGTTCGTTTAAATCCGACAATAATGTTGTAGTGTTTTGTTTTTGTCAGCTGTATTTCCTTAAATAGATCGTAGCATTCGTAGCAAAGCGTAGCATCAAACATTATTTTCTTTTCTTTGTTGTTTGGTGAACTAAATTAAAAAAAAAAATATTTAATTTATTGTTACCTAATGTTTTTCTATTAATTTTTCGAACTTTTGATCGATTTTACGATACAATTTATCTCTCTCCTCATCAGGCACTGACACTCGGAAATCGTTCAGTATGTATAGCGATGCCCCAGTAGCTAAGAATTAGTTCTCTTAAACGAGAGGTCCGCGTCGGAATCACTGGTGCCTATGCCTTTGCCTTTTCTAAGTACTTGCGTTTTATAAAATTAATGGCCATTTGCTATAACAGTGGCAGAAAACACCGTAAGGATACCTGCATACCTGAGCGGTCGACATGTGTTCAAAGGCATCAATGTGAAGCCCGCACTAGGCTAGCGTGGTGGTGATCATACTTCAGTTACATCCTTCTAATTATAAGAGAAGACCTGACAATTTTTTTAGTTACAGTAATAATGGTCACTGCTGCCCATGGACGCCCCTATCTGAGGTTGTATGCGGGTGCTTTGCTACTCATGAGGACTTAGATGTTCGTCACAAAGATGGCATCCCCGGCTACTGTACGTCCACAGCCGAAACACGAGGCATGAAGAACATCCTCCTTCACGACGAATAAACGGGCTGGCGGTAAGCGATCTCCCCGGACGAGCTACTATAATGGCTCTTCCACCTATTTAAATATTTTTTTGTAAAAAAAAAAGCAGAACTTTCGCTGCGGCCTAGACTTGTATTATTTCAGTTTATTGTATGATTGACCTTCACCAGTGTATCTACGTCACAATTTAAATTTGCGTCACTTTTTGGATTCAGCTCAAACGAGAGACCCATTTTACATTTGTTATGCTAATTTGGAATTCTTAAAATAGACGATATAACAGACATTTTGTTTTGTTACAATTTAGGAACACCTACTTTAGATTATTAGTTTTTTTTTTTCATTTGTTATTTAGAAATGTGTATGATTAAAATACATAGAAAACTTACAGGATGTTTATTTAGATATCTTTTCGTCAAACTTACAAGATATCACAAATAAGCACTGTCTGTTCCCTTATAAATAGGTATATTAAATATCAATGTTTTCAAAAAACAAAACATTGAAAAATGTTATTCCTGAAAAACAAATTACCTTGTGAACAGGCTTTATCTCCGGCATTTCAGGATTATTGGTTCTGTTATCTGATGTCTTGGCTCCGCTTTCAGCACAAAAAAAAACTAACAAAGTCATCACAGATAATATTTGCACGTTCGTTTTAATTCGCGCCATTTTTTCAACTTAAAAAATGTTCAAACACAAATAAGTATAAATAATTACTTGTTTTTACCTAGTTATTATTTTTATGAATTAAAAAACAAAAATGTATTTTTTAAACCATGAAGTTTCTGAACGGATTAATAAAAAAGAGAATTCGAACTTTGAAATTTCAAGTAACGAAAAACGCGGGAAACCGGGAAAACTTGTCAAATGCTCGCCGGACTCCAGAACACTGGCTGGTCTGGAGTATGAGTGTGTCAGACAGCAAGACGCGTGTATTTTTGGATATTTATCGCACGTGCGTTATTAACAGAATCGAATGCGTCAATAAAAGATGTTTCAAAAAATGCTGCTTGTACCTATAATCTTTTGTCAAAACTAAGGCCGTCAATACTTGATTCAAGTTTAAGTCTCTCCGGTTTTATAATACCTGCATGAGGCCATGAGAGACGCTATCATGCACCTTTCCTTTTTGAGGCTTAATATTGACTATTACTCAGTTTCTTTCTTTTTAATCCTTTGAAATCACTCCTCTAATCGACGCCACTCGACCCAGTCCTAGGCGCTTTAGGTCGTCAGTCCACCTAGTCGCAGGGCGGCCTTTTTCCTAACTGCCTCAACTTACCGTACGAATACTTTGACGATAGATTATTCTTAGACCTTTAAAATGTGGCAAGGTTTTAGGCATTAAATTAAAGGGTTTATGGTGGATTCCTTCTTTCTCGGCTACTGAAATACAAATAGGTGCTCACAATTCGTATCTTTACCACACCTCTGTTTGCGGCTTCGAAGATAAATGTTATTTCTTCTCGGCGATTATTCTTACAGGATTTATTGTTTGTTATTCGACTAAGGCTATTAGTAAGGTATGCTTCGTTTGAATAAGTTTACTGGAGAGAACGTGAGTTCTAAGGCAAATATTATTTTGAAACAAAATGTACATATATAAAAGACGCACTGGGCATAGGACGCTCCCCAGAGGAGGCCTTGATTTTCTTTTTAATCGCGTTTTAGTATGTGGTGGTAAAGCACAACTACATTGTAGATTGTCCAAGCAGTGCATTGCAGTAGAGCATACTTAAAGCCACTTCATATCTAATAGACTCGAAACATTATTAAAGTTTTGAAACTCCTAAGTCTAGGAAAATAAATAATATTTTTATAGCACAGTGTTTATGTCGCCGGATGTAAACCATGGAAAATATCCGCGCCTTAATTTGTCTGGTTTATGTCGCTTGTGCTATAAAATAGTAAACACTTACTTCGTGTCTGAAGTAAGCCAATTATAATACAGTTGAACACGCTAACTCCACACCCGTAGATACGATATTAGTAGGCTACCTACTTAATGCCACGCGTATCATAAACTAGGATTAATCTGTACTTAATGTTATGGTAGGCACATTGGATGGAAATATTTTGTCTAACAGCGAATTTACAAATAGATACAAGCTTTTTATTAAAAATAAAGCATTTTTAGTACCCCCCCGGCAGACTTCGCTCCGTCAATTATTTTGACTAATATCCAAACCTTTTTATGCATGTTATAAATATCTACATATAAATAAACCTTCCTCTGGAATTACTCTATCTATTAAAAAAAATCTCACAATCCATTGGGTACTTTTAAAGATCTAAGCACATTTAGGGACAGACAGCGGCAATAGTGACTTTATTTTATACTACGAGTATGTATTGATGATTTTACTACAGGTAAATCGCGCATCATTGGATAATAAGATGATTTAATTCATAGTTAGATACACACGTGATGTAAGTAAGTATTATTTCCGTGTCCGAAATCGGCGGTAGAAAAAATGCAAGTAGGTAATACAAGATCTTCGGTTTTCAAAGGAACGAAAATAGCGCAGACTTACACATTCAATCACGTACGCTATTAAAATGTCAATGAGGTTTACACAGCTAAAAATCGCATCCGAATGATTTAAAAGCGTTTAAATTAACACTGTAAATCCTAGGTTTCTTTGAGGTGTTTAACGTGAGACGGATCGCGTTTGACAGGTCGTATTTTTGGCGCGAGTGTCCATAAATCGTATATGAAAATGGCGCCGCTTTTGAAATATACAGGTTGACAGCAGCTGCTAAAAACATCTGGATTTGGAAGCAAATATTAGATCATCACAATATAAGTAGGTATTACATCAGAAATAAGGATTTATTTACAACTCAAAGCAATTAAGTGCGAAGACACAAATTATAATAGTGTTATACTCGTATTAATAACTCATGTCACAGAATACATAATAGAACACTTATTTTACATAATAGATTAGAAGGGCACATATCTCTACTGCTTCAGTAGTCTAGTATAAGGATCGGGCGTATAAGATTAAATGTGCGCTTCCGTGCTTCGGATGGCATGTAAAGCCGACGACGGTCCCGTGGTGGAGTATGCTCTAGGCCTGTCGTGGAGAGAGACCCGTTCCCAACAGTGGGACTGGGAAAGTGTTGAAGTCACTTTCTGTAAAAAGCGGTGATACCCCGTAGTTATTCGTAAGTCCAGCTAGAGGACCGCGTTCGAATCCTAGTGGCACGCAACTATGACTTTCGTGTATGTTACTCATAGATATTAGTGTAAATCAATCACGCCTCTCAAACCGCGACCGAGGCTCATTCATTTGGCAATTTGGGTATGTACCTATATCAGAAAAAAGGAAAAGTATAGCATTTTATCTTCAAAGTATGAATCTCACGAGTAGGTACTAACCCTATCACAGAACTTCACAGAAGTATCCAGTTTAACATCAAAGGGAAAATCGAAACATTCAATACAGTTGTCACAATTAATCGAAGAGCGGAATCCTTGAATTTTTAGCTCACCGACTTGTCTAAATAAAATCTGGTGGCGCGCGCGTATATTTATTACGGTGCAAATGTTTATTTAAATTCTAGTGACTACCAAAGTTATGGGATTTTATTTTCTAATACATGAGAGCCCGGTGCTCTTGTGCTCAACGTTGGACGCGATGACGCGATACAAGTCTTTGCTAGTTTGCTTTTTTAAACTACAACATCACATTTTATTGAATGAGTTATGTCAAAGTTTTTCGGCGTTAATTGATTCATCATAACACCGATTTAAGTGATTGTATATTAATTATCATTATGTATATATTTGGATGTCTGGCAAGGGCTCATTTTGGTATCATGCGATTTCTTATACCTTACCAACTCTTGAAAGAGTGCTATCCATAGACTCGCGAATCACTTGTTTTGCCTGGTTCACAACGGGTTTTCTGGTCATCCGGCCAGTATTTAAACTCTTTAACACATAGACAGAAACAAACAGTATCAATATCAAAACAGGACAATGCACAAATGGCGGTCTTATCGCTAAGAGCGATGTCTTCCAGACAACCAAGAAGTTGAAGAGGAGACAGAAGTGAGAAAAGGTAGTGTGTAGCAGCTATGCAGTCGTTTTTATCTAGACAACTTACATAAAAAATAGCCGAAGCATTTTAGTATAAATTCTAATCCACCGAAGTTTCTAGACTTGACCACAGTCGGCTGACGTGTTAACCTCAAGTAAATTTTATGACAATTTTCCGATAAACATCGCGCGTCCGACATCGATTAAATGTTTATTTAACCGGTGTAAAGACGTCACTCGAATGCAGTTAATGATGTTTATGATCTATTTATTATCTTCTAAGTTTTTATCACAATATTGTGGTGTTCATAAATAAATTTTCGTTTTGGGTTTTAGGGGTAAACATAGGTGTTACCTACAACTATTCATAGAAAAAGAATCATTTTTGATTCGTTGTTTTGAAATTTGCTTAAGTTACATGTTATCAAAAACATCTTCTTTAGGACAAGTTCACGATCAAAGTGATCTCATGAAGCGAATAAATTGGAATGGAATGGAAACAACATTAATATGACTATTAGGCTAGAAGCTTTTCAAAACTATGTTTTTTTTTTGTTGAACAATTAGATATGCGATAACACAGAGATGTGGCCCCATTTTATGGAAAACATAATTATTTTTAATATATTGGCGGCGATTTACCTTGAAATTGTAACACACTTGATTTGAGGCCAATATGTTAGACCTCTTAAGTAGCAACGCACCCATATACGCTATGATTAATTTCCTATGAGGATGAATTACGGTACCCGCATTTTATTCTGCATTTTTGTGTTTGGATATTACAAATTATCTATTCAACATGATTTTACGATGCCTCTTCTCGAATAATGTCAGCCGGCTCTCCGGCTAGGTATAATGCTCTTAACCGGTAGGAGTCCAGCAACTCTCTTTTCACGAAAAAACATCTGTAATAGCCTCCTTATGTAATAGACACATTTTTACCTTAGTAAATAAATACTTACCTTTTTTAAAGTAAGTAACAAAAGGGCATGTAGGCCACCTGATGTGAAGTGAGCACGGCGCCCGTATCCAACCTCACATAGAGAAAACAAATCCTATCTGAGATTGTATGCGAGAGCTCTTCTACTCATTAGGACTAAGATGTTCGTCTTTAATAAAGTATCTCCGTGTCTCTCATAAACCATACCTCCCCAGCCGTAACACAAGACATAAAGAAAATTCTACTTTAGGAATGATTCTTTCATGCACCGAACTTCCTTCCGGTTTGTATAATGTTAAATGTATGACGTTCATTAAGTGGGCATAAATTATACCTAATAATGAATGAAAGCTTTTGAATTTGAATTTACACCCAAGAGGAGTGGCAAAGGCAAAATGTTCTAAACCAGAAAGACATATAATAAATACATAATACCTAATTGATATTACACATGAAGTAACATTTTCTGATACATATCATAATACATTTGGAACGCCGCCAAATATAATAGAAGACAATTTTTATTTTATTATAAGACCATTTTATATTTACCCTGCAATTACATTTTCTGGTGGCCGGCATAAAATCTATATTTATTCTTTGAAGTTATAAAATCTATTTGGGATTCGCCTGTCTGTTTATAAATAGAACGTGTATCGATAATGTAAGGTATCTAGATCTGTCTGAACGATGTAAGCATGGAAAACACAAGTAACTATAAGACAGGGGAACGTGAAGTGGGCGTGGCACAGCGACCAATATGAAGCGGAGCTCTGCCTAATGGCAATACTAACAAATCAAACTGCTATACAATATCCACCTCAATTATAATAATATTAAATACATTTAAGTTTTACTAGGTCAAGCGCACGATAAATTGCTTTACCATTGCTGATATTAAATAAAATTTTAAATTTTTTATTTTCGTTAATGTACTGCAAATAAACTAGTTTTCAAACATTTACGTTCCTATTTGAATAAATTATAAAAATATTAGGGAAAATATCGATAGCGCCATCTGTCGTTGAGTAGCGGGAAACAACTTAGCCGAACAAAAAGTATCCAAACGCCGCGTTAGCGCCATCTCTTGTTCAGTAGCTAGAAATAAACGACTGATTTTATTGTCTTCAATTTTAACATTCAATTTAGAGATATCTATTGTAGGTCGCCCGCGGTAAGGTACCTTATTACCGCCAGCCGCGTAACTCGTTATAAAGCAGCATGTTCTTCATGTCTTGTGTTTCGGCTCGAGAGGTGTAGTTGCCGGATACCTACTTTATTCGAGGCGAACATCTTCATGCTCGTGAGTGGCAAAGCACACATACCTTGGACAGTATTTCTTCTCTATTTAGCGTTAGATGTGGGCATCAATGGACTGCAGTGACCACTTAACATCTGTGTGCTGAGTGCGAGTTTTGACAAAACATTTTCGCTTGAACGTATCGAGCGCGAATACGTCGACTTCTATGGGATTGAAGCAGCGCCATCTTGTGGCTAAGATGACAAACGGAATTGGCGCTTAGCGTATAGTCGATTAACGCGACGGTGAAGTTACTCGAACAATTTTGTGCAACTCGCACTACGCACGGTCACCTGCATGCCTGTTTACTTACTTACTTATATACAATATAAAAAAGATTGCAGCATAAATTATTTTATCTTTACTTATAGTGGGAATAATAGTACATAGTATAATAAATAGTACATAAAACAACACGAACACAGTAGGTGAAATAAAACAATGTACTACATAATCAACTATATTTCATTAAATACATATAATTTAGTTATCGATGGAATTGTCGCCTTGTGTGCGAGATGTTTCAGATTGGAGCGGCAACACTGATGTCCTTACAACTAGGATGGCTTAGCTATTCACTTTTTGCTCATCAACTCTTCCAAGGCCTTCATTTCAGCTGTAAGTAAAAATTAAAATTAACATTGCCATATAATAAAAATAAAGGTGTAGTGTACTATTCTATATAGGAATACAAGGTTGGGTGTGTATCCATAAGTTGCACAGATAACTAAACATCAAATGGCCTGCATGTTTGAATGCTATTCATTCATATAAAAAAAATCACAGTTTATTTTGTAAAATGAAATCAATACTAATATCACCTGCTGTAAAGGTAAACGAAAAATTATAAGGAAACCTGCACGCCTTAATAATGTGAAGGCATGTGAAGTCCACCAATAGGCATCAGGTCATTGTGGTGGACTAAGGCATTCATCTTTTTCATTGTAAGAGGCACAGATATAGACCAAAATAAATACCGCAAATTAGCACATAAGTAATGAGAGTGCCACATTTTACTACTAGTGAGACACAAAAAGAATGTTTTAGTGATAGGAATACTACATCCTAACTACCAGTATGAATAATATGAAATTATGTGATGGATTTTATTATTAATCATTGTTCAAATAAATTCGAAGATGTCATAATGATAAAAAGTACCACACAATTTTAGTTATTGGATTGGAGAAAGATAAATCTGACATCCTCTGTGAATAACAATGTGAGTGCAGACTAAATGAAACAGCGAAAATGGTATATTTTGACACAGGAAGAACTTGCACTGGCAAGTGAATTGATACTTTGCACTGAACAAATTTTTTTTATAAGTAGAGCAAGCAAACAGACAGACGGGCCACCTGATTTTAAGTGGTCACCGTCGCCTACTGACGCGTGCAACGCCAGGGAGGTCGCCAGTGCGCTGCAGGTTATAAAGGAGAGCTTTGTTCATGACATTTTTGAAGAATGTCATAGTCCATCCCAAAATACATCAGCCGGAAGACTGTTCCAAAGTTCAGCATTCAGATGAATGGGTCACTAATTTATTTAATTAATAAACTCTTTTATATGTATGTATGTGTATAATACACACACATAGAAAGAAACGGACAGACCCAAAATAACAATATAGGACAATGCGCAAATGGTAGTCTTATCACTAAGAGCAATCTCTTCCAGACAACCAGCGGTTTCGGAGTTGAAGAGTAGAGAGAAAAGGCAACTAATGGGTTAACTCACCAGCCAGAGCGATGGCCTTCTCCTTAGCTAGCTTCTCATCCCTGATAACCTTTTCCTTGGCTTCGATCTCACGCAGCTTGGCCTCCTTCTTGGAGAGCCTGTTCTGGTGGAAGGCGCCGTACAGGATGCCGGCCGTGAGGAAGGACCAGCGCCCAAACTGGGAACATGGAACAAAATATTCGCTATTAAAAGCTAAACTGAAAAAAAATTGTATGTTATATATTTTTAAACTGATTGTGACTTATTATGTGACGTATTTCTGTTAAGGGTGTGTACATTAAATGTGTACAGTTCAAAACAAAGTGTTTTAGGCATGTGAAGCTCTGTCCAAAACTCAACTGTTTTCAAGATATTTGAGTTAGATTGAATTTGAAGTAGTCACTTTTAAGGGAACTAAAATGCCACACTAAAAATACCACTTTATAAGATGGTTTTTTTTTTATTATTTTTGAGTAGGTACTTGATATTTGTGCCTGTGACAGTGCCTGAAGTCGAAAGTTTTCGAGCAATGTGTGTTGCCAGTGATGACCTACGGTGCCGAGACGTGGTCCTTTACTGTGAGCCTAATGCACAAGCTCAGAGTCGCTCAGAGGGCAATGGAGAGAGCTATGCTTGGTATTTCTCTACGAGATAGAATCAGAAATGATGAAATCCGTAGAAGAACGAAGGTAACCGACATAGCTCTCAAAATTTGCAAATTAAAGTGGCAATGGGCTGGCCACATCGTTCGCAGGACTGACAACCGATGGGGAAAAAAGGTCCTCGAATGGCGACCACGTTTAGGCAAAAGGAGTACAGGCCGCCCTCCGACCAGGTGGACTGATGACCTGAAGAAGACAGCGGGAAACCGTTGGATTCAGAGGGCCCAGGACCGGGCGGAGTGGCGTCGATTAGGGGAGGCCCATGTCCAGCAGTGGACTACTAAGGGCTGAAAGGAAGGAAGGAGGAAGGAAGGACTTGATATTTGTAGCTTAAATAATAAATAAAAAATGCTTAAAAGCTACAACCAGTTTGATATTATTTTTCAGTGATTGTTTACCAAATAGGATAAGAGTATATAAGTACCAAATAGGATAAGAGTATATAAGTACCAAATAGGAGTATAGGACAAAAACTAAATGTAGACACTAACTCTGGTGAGAGAAACACTTTCTGAGATTTCCCTTTCAGCACTTTCTAAGACCAATTTGGATAATCTATCTCTAGATATGCATTCCCCTTCTGTAGTTGGGTTATCAGGCAATTAGATAGGTTATTGAAACACCAACATTAGAGCACTTAGGACTTTCTTGCCTTACAGCTGATTATGACAGGTGGTTATGTCGTCTCCCTAACTAGGTAAGTTTTAATTCAATAAATGCTGAGTGAAAGATGAGTTTACAAAATTATATTTAGGCAAAATATGATTGTAATTAGTAATTAAACATTGTAACTTTGACATTGTAACTTACAGTTAGATCTTTGCAATATTATAAGGAATATAAGCACGAAATAAGTGTATTAATTGAGTAAAAAAACGAGAAAATAGCGCAAACACTTGACAATTTTAAAAATCGAATAAAACTTATAAAAACACTATGTTACATAATGTACGGAGGTTGAATGCAAAAAATAAATATTTACCCTGATCAATGGCGATACTCGCACTGGAGGTCCGTAGGGAAGATCAGACATTTTGGCTTATGTGGGGTAAATATCCCAACAGGAATTAAATTTACTGCAATTACAAAATTGATTCCCTTCACGGCACGGAGGTTATAATTTGTTGTAGTATTGCCACTAGAAAAATTGTCGTCTTTCTTTTGACGGAGACTGAGACTTTGACAGTTTAATATTTTACTCATTGGCAACCTAAGGAATTTTAAAATGTTAAGTAGGTACTGTAAAAAATTAGCAAGTTACGATAGGTAGTACTACATTAATTTGAATCTTCTTCCTTAAGAACTTAATATATTAGAACTTAAGAAACATACCTATCTTATTACTTAAGAACAGAAACCCTAAATCATGGTAGGTATTGTAAAAATAATATCATGTTTAGTGATTTTGTAACAATCAATATTTTAAATAAGACTACGTGTCTCACAAGTTCATTGTAGGGAGAGGATTGAATTTAAGTTAATCTGTCTGTACGTAATTTTGTAACGATTTAAGTTAAGGATTTTTATATTAAAAATATCATGACAATGATGGCAACATAGGAGGATGTAATCATATGGTAATCATTGAGATCATAGAGAATGACAATCTGTTACGTCAATCTCAATTTCAATTCCGTCACTCACTCAAATAAATAAACTCCAGAAATTCATTCAGTCAATTTCAGTCAGTTCACAATATGGCGTCAGTAATGCCGTTTGTGTCGGTAGCGGTTTCTATTTTGTACACGCCGTTTCTTTTATTAATCGTGTGTATAATATTCCTGGCTTCTATTGGAAAATCTTTGGGTGTACGACGCTTGTATGTGAATATTTTGCTAAAGTTGTTCGAGGTGAGTCAAAAATTTTAAATTTCATTTTTATTTAACACCTTTTTAATTAATATACTTACTGTTGCGTTTAACCGCATTTTTGGTGAACAGGTGACTTGTGTACGTACTTGTTGTAAAATGATAAACATTACAAATAGCTTTTGTTTGTGATCGCAAGAATTTTGGCACGTACCACGGAAATAGGTTAATTTTAAGAAGTGCGTTAGAAAAAGCGCTTGCACACTTTGTGTGCAGACAATCATGTGTTTATGAGTCATGAATCAATATTCCAACGCGTTTTCTTTCGAAATTTATCTGCGATTGCCTTAGATTTTGTGTAATGCCGTCGCTACGTACTTATCAACGTATGTACGTATGACACAACACCGGCGGTCGCAGAACTCGCAGATGTCAGATGTATTTTGGTTTTATAATTTCCCTCTTCCTCTATTTGTGGTAGGTAATCGTTAGTAAGCAATCGTTACAAAATCGTTTTCAAAATTCCTCATTGGAACTCTTATTGAATACTTAGTTTGTCAATGTAAACTTAATTCGTACAATATGAATGGGCGCTTCCGACCCCTATTTCCCAGTGGGTACTTTGGGCAAGTGCCCAGGGCCCCCTCAGATTAAATACAAAGTACCTAGTTCCTGTCAGATCACCAAATGATAACCAATATTTATTACCAAAAATCTTACATAATTCGAAGAAATCGAACCTTAATCACTGACCACAATAAGGGCCCCATTATCCTAATATGCCCAGTGCCCTAATTGCCCAGAGCCTCCAATAGGTTAAAGACGGCCCAGCCTGTAGGCTGTGTGGACAGTCAAATTAAGATAAATAAATTTAATTCAATGGATCAAAGGGGCCAAGTTAAAATATATACTGTTGTCATAAGCCAAACAGATTGAATTCTGAT
Organism: Erynnis tages; assembly: GCA_905147235.1. Lineage (NCBI taxonomy): Eukaryota > Metazoa > Arthropoda > Insecta > Lepidoptera > Hesperiidae > Erynnis > Erynnis tages. The sequence continues at coordinate 4,077,459 of LR990098.1, forward strand.
CCGTTACAGAGATTCCCAAGGATGTGAAAGATTACAACTTTACCCCTTAATTTGTACTTCCTGCTTTTTTTTTTGGTCACTGTAAATCAAAACTATTTTCTATTTGTTTAACTGGTACAAAGAATTTCTAAATTATAAATATTATAATAATACATTCAAATTCAATACAAGTGTTTAATAAAAATAATTTATTAACTCTAATTAATACAATTAATTAATGCACTCTGTTTATTATGACTACTTGTACTGACCCACAGTTTTATGATACAACAAAATGAAATGCAGTGCAAAGTTCAATTTCCATATAATATGTAATATGAACTTCAATAAAACAAAGTTCAATAAAGAATCTTAGCTTGTAGTGAATTATTTTCTACATACATTTAATACATATGTTACATTTAATATTTAATACATATGACTTTTAATATTTAATACATATGACTTTAAGATGGTAGAATAAAAGTTGAAAGTCATCTCATATAGCTGCTTTAGTAGATCGAAACATTCTTAAAAGTTAGCAACATACTCCCAATGTATGTCTCTGGATGGATGATCCGTAGTGGCGAATAAAATGTCTTGTGTGCATTAAGCTGACATTCCTGGTTGTTATCAAAAGTCTCCTCCTGTTTTGTTGTTGTTTGAAAACATCCAACAATCATTGGCACCAATCTGCATCTTTTTAATGTTCTGCAAGTCTGCAATTCTGTGTTGCCTCAATGCCTCTGTAATGTGTCACTATAATTTATAATTCCTTTCCACTCAGTGGTTAAATCTCGTGGCAAGGGTATGGACATCATCCCTTGTGAACTGGTCGTAGGATATGCTTCTTTAATCCTGTAGTTTTGAGGCCAGTTTTATGACGCTCCAATCTGCATTGGAGCAGAGTAGTGGAGTATGCTGGCAAGCGTTGCCCCGGTGTCGGTACAGAGCTGTGCGGAACAGTGGCAGAGTAGGAGCTGCCAAGAAAGAGTTTGATTGATACCTACTGCCTTAAAACCTGCCGTTAAACAGCATGAGCGTCATGTTCCGTGTTTTGTACATAATAGGACTACATAAGGTGCTGCCGGTCATTGACCTGTCGACACCAGTGGGCCTGCGCGGTCAGTTGTATTCATGAGCTAAAAAAGTCGTGTTCGAAAACAAAAATACTTAATGTATTTTGTAATACCAGGAAGTGTAGGTGTTAACATTATCTTGGTCGAGGTGTAAAACGCTTTGTTTTACATACAAAACAATCGAATTGTTTTAAACCAGACAAAGGCGCGTGCGGTGACGTGTTTTTAAACAAATATTTTAATACTATTTGGCACTCTGGTACAAAAGGTTCCGTAATTAGTTAATTACATTTATTTTATTTCTGTGTGAAAATGCACGTTCATTTTTGCAGGATAATTGCTTTTGAAAATGTCTTCAACACTTTACTGACTCACGGAAGGGTGAGGTCTCCTCACAAAATGTCACCAGCCTTAACTGTGAAGGCAAACATTGTGAGGCAACATGCATGCCTGAGAGTTCTTCATGTCAGTAACCCATCTAATGACCCACTACAGGGTCGGGTCTCCTCTCACAATGAGAAGGAAGTAGGCCGCCGTCCACCACACTGGCCTCCTCTCACAAAAAGAAGGAAGTAGGCCTGAGTCCACCACACTGGCCTACTGCGGGTTGGTGGACTTCACATACCTTTGAGAACATTTTTTCTCTCTCGGGCATGCAGGTTTCGTCACGATGTTTTCCTTCACCGTAATAGCAGGTGATATTTAATTTCATAAAGCGCACGTAACTTTTTTACCAAGTCGTTGGCGTGCCACTGGGATTCGAATCCGGACCCCTCGATTCGAAGTCAAATTCTAAGCCTCATTATAATGTTTTTCGTTCTTGGAGCACAAAACATAATAATATTATCTTTGTTATTTTATGTTTAAACTAGCCAAATATGGATAATTACTTAGGTATATCGATGTTTGAAAATTGGACCAAAACCACTTCACAATTTTCGATAAATAATATCGTAAGTTTCTTGGCGAAACTATAAATTAATTCAAGCATAGAATGAATAAACGATTAATAAGGCATACGAGTACGACAAACAAAGCATCTTACTGAAGATTGTAGAATAATTACTCGTATTTTCTAACACATTACAACCCAACAGATTCAGTTCGTGTTACTATGCTGACCTTGGTACGGCACTATATATAAAGGTTTAAGTCATTTTTGTACATAATAAACACGAATATTGCGTGTTAGTGTGGCATTAACCAAATCACGCTCTACAGTGCGTGTGTATATTTTTATAACAACGCACCTGATGGTAGGTAGGTACTGTTGCGATACGAAATAATTTTAGCAACAGACCTCAATATAGTAGTACTTTTAGAGTACCGCCCCGCCACGGGCTACTGATAAAAAAATAGTTAAAAAAACTAAAAAAAAAACATTATTTTAGTTTATTTTTGTTTTAAGCGCCTGTTTGCTTCGTTTGCCTTCGTGTTTTTTAAGCTATTATTCATTTTTCATTTATTAGTTTATTTCACCCTAATGACCGTCGTTTACCGTACGAATGCTTTGAGGGTAGTGTCCATGCTCACAGTATTGCATTTATATCGCGCGTGGTCTATAGAGGAAGCGAACGAGTAAACACGTGGGGATCACACGTCATCGGACCTCTGAACTTTACTACTCTGTTGACACAGATCGCGATGTGCAGTTAGTAATTAAATACAATGAAATTTATGGCGGCACTTACTCGGAACTACTTAGGTACTACTTAGTTACACTTAGCTACGTAATCTATTTAATGTTATGTTTTATAAGTAGCACATAAAAGTAGGACACGTATGACAAGTAGTCCGAGTTTAAGCAATGCCACAACTACACATAGATACGTAAATCAACCGGTTTTTTTCTATACATCTACGCCCAACCACTACGTCGGCACCATGGATTACATACGGAAATTAAGGAGGAAAGAAGGTTTAGACTGGTGTCGATACGGAAAAACGTTAGCTCTTAGCTCGAACTCATGCTATTCCGGTGCGGTAGATACAAATCGTAATCTGTCAGTCGACAGAGTAGCAAAGTTCAGAGGTCCGATGACGCGTGATGCCTGCGTTTTGACTCGTCAATTTCCTCTATCTGTGCGTTTGTCTGTTTACAGACATCGTGGCGGGTCAAAACAAGAAAGAAAGATTTTTTCCTTCACCGCCGCAAGTGATATTCATTCATTTTATTAATACCATTCGGTTTTCCGTACAAATACTGTGACGATAGTGTTCAGGCTCGGGGCATAGTTCTTTGTAAATTTTCAGCTCGAAATGTACGAATAGTAATAAATTCAGGCCATCGTATTCGGTACATTTGTTTTGATTCTTACGGATATGTACCTACTTGACCTTTTGCCATTTGCTCACCCCATTCGCCGTATTTCATGCATCCGAAGTTCAATATTGACTCGCTGGAGTAAATATTGTCACCGTGACTGTTTGCTTTTGAGGACCTCTGACCTCTCGTTTTTGAATGGTAATTATGTACAGCGAAGCTTTGTACCCCTCACAACACATGAATAAATAACACTTCACACTCATTGCCCCACACTAGGATACCCTGTGTCGTGTGCCATGGACACACACCAGACACACACGCACACCAGAAACCGATATTTTGACTTATCGTTCAAATTTCTGTTCCGCTGGGAATCGAACCCAAAACGCCGGTGCGCACAAGTTAGCTTACTATTACACCTTTATACAATTAGTAGCTACCTTACTATTAAACATTTTAGGATAAAAGCTATTATACTCGTAATTAAGTACTGTCGAATTTCAACCACCTATAATTGCAATCGTGCTATATCATATTCTCGTTAAAAAATGTTTTTTTCAAGTGTGCGTGGGGAAATCCGAAACTATGAGGAATAAAAAAAATACTGTAAGGAGGCGGGTCCGATTGTGACGAAAACTAAAATTGCGTCAAGTCGAATGTCTCAGATGTACCTACATAATATTATGTATCTCGTGTGTAGGTCATTTGAAACCATATGTCGGTGTTAATTTCACCACTATGCGACATATCCAAACGAAATTAATGCGATTTGAACAACAAGATAAGAAGTATCTCACTATCAGTGTCTTTTATTATCGTAACGCCAATAAATTACTGAAAGATAGGTGTTTGTTGCCATGTATTGTTACAAAGGTTAATCTAATCGTAAGCTGTGGAGCCATTTTTAATTCAATTATAAATTGGAAAGTTTGCCAACATAATAAATAACGCTTCACACTCATAGCCCCACACTAGGATTCCCTGTGTCGTGGGTGCCATGGACACACACAAGACAAGAACACAACACACCCAGACCAGAAACAGAAATTCAAACTCATCATTCAAATCTCTGCTCCGCTGGGAATCGAACCCAGGACCCTCCGCGTAGCGCACTGGCGTCTTTATCAACTGAGCCATTCGGGTCGTCATAGACATACATAATAATATGTATGTTTATGCTAATTAGTAATTAATTGTGGAAATCTACTGAACAGATCTTAATAACATGCTAATGATAATGAATCGAGCACAGCCCCGCTGCTCGAGTAGATCGCAAGTGAACGAAACAGTTGAGCGACGTCGGATGCGGTCAGTACCTGGGTGATTAGGATGGACGTTAAGCCTTTCGGTCCCGGTTGTTATCGATACGATAGCGGTCGTTAAACCTTTGAGTTCGATTAGGTAAAATCATAACTAAATAAAATGAAAATAATTAATATACTTGGCTAAGTTGACAAATAAATTGTGCAAAACATGTCAAATAAATTGTGTATTAGTACTAAGTTTTAATATTTTATAAGTTATTTGTATTAGGTACTAAAATTAGTTTTATTTTTTATTTTTTAATTTGCATACCTGAAAAGGTGAATATGGATTGATCAAAATGCCCTGTAAAACCAATAACTAACCCATATTCGTGCAAATAAATGATTTTGATTTTGCGTAGGCTTTATGGGCGGTTTGAAAACGATACGGCACGGAATGTCCTGTTGCCAGTTTCTCCACCAATCCGCATTGGAGCAGCGTGGTGATGTAGGCTCCAGGCCTCGCCCGTTCCAAACAGTTAAATACACAAGTCTTAGCCGCTCTCGGCTACTGTAGATCATAAGCGATCGAATATAACTATGTATTTCGATTTAAGTTTCAAACCTCAAATTGTTAATCAATGCGTTGTTGGCACCCTAAGCAAACTAACCCCGTGTCCTAATTTTGTCGCACGCAAAAGTTGCTGGTCGGTCGGTCGGTCAGCCAATTAGGACAAGGCCTTATATTAGTCACCTCTCGTTTGTCCTGCGACTAAAAATCTAGCTAAGCTTAGCTTAACTTGCCTTAGACGATATCGTGTACATAAATGTATGAAAGGTATTTTCAAAGGTAACGCAATCTTAAATGAGTTCTGAGTTAAGTACTGTGAATTGCAGCGAGGGTTCGGTTCACACTAACTTGGTTACGAAACAAAGTTATTTCCAATTTAATTTAGAACCGTTTTTAAATAATGCCGGAGATAGATACTGTATTCGATCTTAGTCCTCATCAGCACCTAGCAACATAAATAGCACTCTCATACAACCACAGATAGAATGTCTTCTCTATTCGAGGTTGGATGTGGGTGTCCATGGGCTGCAGCGACAGCTTAATATACCAAATATTAACGCCACGGGCCTGCATGCCCGTTTGCTACCCAGTTTTCATATTTTTTTAACTCTTAAAAAGTAAAAATGTAACGATACGCAGTCCGTATAGTGTGACGCGGTCGCCGGCAGTCGTTTAGTATTGAGATAATGGCGGGTACACATTACTGCACTTTCGAGGTCGTTGAAGGACGCGTCTGCACGTATGTGTATGCGGGCTAGATATAGCTTGCGTAATCTGTATTCGTGATGTTTGTCCTGGTTGAAAATGAATGCACAGCCTAAACTAGTAACTATTAAGGGGACATTACAGGTGGGCTAACATTTTTATGTATGTGAGGTGAGTTGTTGTCCAGCAAGTAAATCTGACTGGCTGGTTGCAACTCTTTTATGCCCCACTGTCGGATCTCTATCCGAGACGTGGAAGAGAGCCACACAACGACACAACAGAGGGAGGCCTGGATCATAGTCCACCACGCTGCTCTAATTACTTAAGAAACAAGCTAGTGGCCAACCCCTGTCGGATGTTTCCAAACCGCCCATTGGGCCTCCGACAAGGTTTAACGACTGCTATCGTGTCGATAACAACCAGGACCGACGGCTTAACGTGCCCTCCAAAGCACGGAAGCCCGCGATTAATTCGCCACTAGCGGTCACCCTACAGGTTCTGACCGCGCCCGACGTTGCTTGACTTTCTAGATCGCTTGCGATCTGCTCAAGCAGCGCTGTGCTTCTTATGCGCAAGTTAATCTAGTTTACAAAAAATAGGCATTTATCTTAATGCCTGTTTAAGATAAATGCCTATTTACTATCCTGCCTATCTACTTCAAACTAAAACTTCCTTATTTGCTAGAACCTATGTAAGTGCGACATAGTGCCTTGGTTCCATTCATCCAAGGTACGAGTATGTCTATTTATACAAGTACGTCCACACCACGAGGAAAACTATTTACGTAAAAAACATTAAGTTAAAGAAATTTTATTACTCGGTTACGCGACTAAAATTGTTCTTGTGCCTGAAGTAATTTTATTAGTGGTTAGGTGTTGTTCACCTATTTTGCCTTTTCTATTTACGTAAATAACATTAAATGAAACACATGAAACTGTTACGCAACTAAAATTGTTTTTATGGTTGTGCCTATTTTAATTTACGGCGTTTAATTAATTTAATTAGTGGTTAGGAGTTACTTAGCTATTTGCCTTTTCTTTAGTTTGAGTTAGTTCGTCAATATTACTTTTACTAGCTGTGCTAGATTTTGCACGCGGCTTCGTCTGTGTAGATTTTATAACTTGGTGCAGGGGGATAAAAAATATCCTATATGTTATTCCAGGTTATAGACTACGTGCATACCAAATTTTATCAAAATTTGTTTAGCCGTTTAGGATAGTTTGTATAGTGCAGCTCTGTGGTAACAGCCCTGGATGCAATGCTACAAGTGGTCTACAAGTCCAAAATAGATCGTATCTCTAAATTAGTTAAATTTATGGATTTTGTGGATAAATTATTTTAATACATTGCAGGAAAATTACGAAAAATACGACTTCCTTTTATACTATGTTTTTGAATAAACAATTACTTAATGTGTGAGAATGAAAAAATATTACAAGCGCTTATGGTCTATTACCTGAATTATTTATTCAGCTTCTTGAAAACAAATTATAAAAGTTTATTGTGTCCATTGTATAGGTACTCGTATGTTAATTTTCTTCCATAATAACAATTTAAAACTAAATTACTGTCACCATTAATTTATAATTTGGTGCAATTGTTTTCGAATTTTTCATAATAAATCGTAATAATAATTATTATTAATTAATTGAATGAATTATTTTTATTGTATTACGTATAATTCTATAAAAATATTTATAAAATTAGTGATTAAGGTTATTAATCACTTATTAGGTATATTCTATAAAAATATTTATAAAATTAGTGACAAGGTTATTAACGGTGTTTTATAAATTTATTGCTGAATTCTAAAATAATTTTAAACAGAAATTGATGAAAAAAATCTTTGTAACAAAATTATGTACTTTTGTAGAACACATTAATTTATTACAAGTGGGTATTATATACTTAGGATTGACAATCTTAATTAGGGGCAGGCCGTCGCCTGCCGGGTCGACTGGTATCCTATTACGAATGTTTGTAAGTATGGATGGGTGCTTGTTACTCTTTCACGCAAGAACGGCTGAACATATTTGGATGAAATTTGGTACACAGATAGATCATAACCTGGATCAACATAGTACCTATATAGGATACGTTTTACCCTTCTCTGCGCCAAGCTCTTAAATCCACGCGGGCGCAGTCTAGTGTACACATACATATCTATACTAATATTATAAAGAGGAAACATTTGTATTTTTGTATGTTTGTAACGAATAAACTCAAAAACTACTGGGCCGATTTCAAAAATTCTTTCACCATTGGAAAGCTACATTCAGCCTGAGTAACATAGGCTATTAAATTAAAATAAAATAAAAAAACATTGGCAGAGCGAAGTCTGCTGGGTCAGCTAGTATAGTATAAAGACGTGTCGTTGGTTCCAGTATGGCAGACAGCACATCGAGGTGGCGAAGAAGCTGCAGCGCACCGACAGCTCGGACGAGGACGAGGCGCCGCCCGCGCCCGACGACACGCCGCCCTCCGCCCTCGTCAAGGAGAACGGACTCAATGGTGAGCCTTAGGGCGTTTGTCCACCGCCGCCGTCACCGTCACGTCACCGAGAACGAGATTATTCCAGGCCGAGTTTAATATGACGTGACGGCGATCGTTTGTCCACCGCGACCGATTTCGCTGGTTTAGTTTGTTCCAGCTGTCATGCGTAATAGTCGCGTTTTTGAGGAATCGTGTACGGTGGTGCAACTGCGACGGAACGGCGACGGCAGTGTGTGGACAAGTTCATACGTGTTTTGTATTGTCGGCACATCGGCCCGTCAAAATCTCGGGCCACGTTCTAGCGGTCACGCCGATCTACTCACAATTTCGGCGGCCTGGATGACGGCGCTCGGGTGACGGATGTGCGGTGGACACGCGGCTCTTAGTAAATGTATGTACCGCTACTTCGGCGCCGTCATCTCGTTCTCGGTGATGTGACGGTGACGGCGGCGGTGGACAAACGCCCTTAGCCGCGGGACACACGGAATAGACGTAAGAGACGTAAGACGAGGACGCGTCGCGGACGTACAAGCACATTCTTCTGTATGTTTTGCGTCGCGACGCTTCTATACGTCATTTTGTATGAAACGGACGCGGTAGAGACAAACGACACAGACGTTTGTCTCTACCTTTGTCCAGCGCCTTATGTACCTAGCTGCAACCCTATCCTCCCTTCTCCTCGAGCCTGACGCGTACTCCACCACGCTCCGAGCTGAATTGATGGAGCGAAAGATTAGTGGCTGAACAGTGTCGGGCGTTGCCAAACCGCCGATAGGGCCTCCCACAAAGTTTAACGACCGCTCGATAACAACCGCGACCGACGGCTTAACGTGCCCTCAACATAACTATGTCGCTAAAAATATCACAATCTGACAAATGAACAATATATTGAAAATGTAATTATAATACGACGACCTGAGTGGCGCAGTGGTTAAGACGCCGATGCGCTGCGCGGAGGGTCCTGGGTTCGATTCCCAGCGGTGCAGAGATTTGAATGATGAGTTTTAATTGCTGTTTCTGGTCTGGGTGTGTGTGTTCTTGTCTTGTGTGTGTCCATGGCACCCACGACACAGGGAATCCTAGTGTGGGGCTATGAGTGTGAAGCGTTGTTTATAATACATTATACTATCGGTAATTTATTTCAGTTAATTGTAAGTGTAACTACTGTTACTTTTATTCTTCTTTTCTATTTTGTGATCTGTATGCTTGAAAAGGAGAACATGGATGGAACAAAATGCCGTGTAAAACTGTTGACTAACCTATATTTGTGCAAATAAACGTATTTAATTTAATTTATCCCACTAATCCGTACCCAGTAGTAAGTAAAGTTAAGGTTAGTCGGTGACGATAGATAGAGTAGGTACCTACCTACGCGAAGAAAGCTCAAGTTCATTCATGACCATTCTGAGGCAGACAAGTAATCAATGATCTCCTTGAATGGTCAGAGGTCAGGGTTCGAGGTTTTGCGAATCAAGAGATACCAACTATATGCTGGTATCACTTCCGTCGGACGATGATAGTAGTGTTTAAATTTAATTATTATTATAATTTTGAAGGTATAACGTTATCTACAATCAATGCAGTTCGAGTAATGACTCTTACCCGGTCGTTAACGTGTCAGTGCACTGCGGGTTTGATTCCCATAGGAAAAGAAATTGCATCTGTTTCAATATTTGAATGATTTCGAGTTGTGTGTGTCCATAGCACACACAATAATATAGCATTTCTTGTGTCTTCTGTTTTTCCTTCACTAGTTAGTTGTAGGAGTCCATCTGTTTGTGGTGAATGTAGCTCAGTTTTAAAGGTTAACTATATTAGAAAATCATAAAACACGTCTTTGTTAAACCATGCATTTTTAATCAATCATTTTATATCAACCCCTTTGACAAACAAAAAATGGTTGTCCTGGATACCTATCAGAAGGCATATTTCAAGCGAACATACCGCCCGCCAAAAAGGGCTTAAGACCTTTTTTAACAAATATAACTAGTCACATGAAATGTAGTTGACAAAATATTAAATGAAAGGCTAGCAAAGCTAAAGTGTATAGTTCTGGATCATCATGAAGAAATTGACTGTTAATATTCGTTATCAATAAAAAAATTAATATAAAATACATAAGTAATGACTACGTCTTTCATCCTTTTTTCTTATCTTTCGTAACTTCTTTATTATGGTCAATTTTAAAATACTCAGTACTTTCTTCTGTATATTTAGTCCTCTTTCTTTCAGGTTTCTTTATATTTTGTAATCTTTTAAATGCTCCTTCTCTCACGTTTTCTTCTAGTATTTTTGGTTCACCTGTTCGAAATGGTAGATTTGTATATCTCCTTTCTTTACTTCTAGTATGTGTTTCAGTATATATACGTTCACACCTCTCTTTATCTTTTGTGTATATTTTCCTATGGTCTGAATCTATCTTGAAGTGATTATGCGATAGATCCTGTGAAGATTCTGTTTGTACATTTCCAAATAAGATCCAACCCAGGCTTGTATCTTGGGCACATGGACATCCCGGTGGACCTCTGAAAACACCATCTTTCAAAATTTGGGCATAAACTTCAACACCTAACAACATATCTATAGGCCCTGGTATATCAAAACTCGTATCGGCCAGAGTGAGTTCGGTTAAATGTGGCCAGGTGTGTAGCACATTTGGGATAGCTTTAAGCGGTAATTGCGATGTTAATTTTGTAGGCATTATATAAGCTTTTACATTGAGGTTGAACCTTTCTTCATATCTTGACTGAAGTTCAACTTGTGCCACTTGATTAACCGCAGCGGTCGTATTCCCGACGCCTGCAATGGTTCCGTTTGTTTGGGATCTTTTCACTCTCAATAATTGTGCTGCTCTCTCCGTAATAAAATTAGCTTGTGAACCTTGATCCAGCAAGGCACGCAATACTGTTGTCCTGCGCCCTTTAACTTTAACCATTGCTGTCGCGAGTAATGCTGTGGACCTCTCTGATGCGAAATGCGTGGATATTGCCACCTTACAGATATCATTTTCATTGTGGGAAGATTCCTCCGTTTCAGACTGATTTTGGTGCAATGTACTATTCCTTTGTAGTTTGTTGTACTTAGACTGATGTAACAATGAATGATGGCGGTGACGACATATTCGACAAGACACGGGAATCCGACATCTAGCCACCGTGTGTCCTGATGATAAACAGTTATAGCATAATTTGTTTCTCTTGATGTATTCGCTTCGTTCAGATGGCTGCATTTTACTGAATTCTTCGCAGTGACATAAAGTGTGGCCTCCTTTACATATACTACAGGCCTTTGTTGAATGCGCTACATTGTTATTTTCAAATGTAACAGTATGGAATGACTTCGCCTTAAAAGTAACATTACTCACCATCTCGAGTGTGCGAAATTTAGTTTCCAAGAATGCTTTTAAATCAGCCCAGGTAGGTAAAATTTGTGAATCTGTTCTATACGAATATTCTTCCCAGCTTCTGTGGTTTTCACTGTCTAGTTTTTGCACTACTAAATAAACAATAAGCTGATCCCAGGACTCCGTAGCCACTTCTTGGTTTCTAAGGTTATTTAAGCATTGAGTAGTAGTGTCTAAGAGATTCTTTAATTGATCAGCAGATGGTGAAATAATCTTCTTCTGGTTAAATAACGTGTGCAGTAATGAATTAACAATGAATCGTCTATTACCATATCGTTGCTGAAGTATATTCCACGCTTGTTCGTAGTTCATTTCTATTATATTCACATGTTTGAGGAGAACTTCGGGCTCACCACTGACGCTTGACTTCAGGTAATGTAACTTCTCGACTTTGCTCAAAGACGTATTGTTGTGAACCAGCGATGTAAACAAATCCCGGAACGCAGGCCAATCGTCGTAGCTGCCGGTGAAGTGAGGTAGCTCGATTAGGGGTAACTTTACGGAAGGTTCGTGGATTTGTTCACATGAACTTGCAAAAACTTGCGACGTCGGCAACAAGAGATCCCGTAAATCACCCATGATACAGGAGAACAAATCTTCCACAGTAAAATAATCCTCGTGTATGAAATAAGGAATTTCATTTCGTTTCTCTTTCGGCGTAACTCTCACTAGTTCTTGATGTGCAGCTTTAAACGTAAGCCAGTGATCTTCTACACATTTCATCTTCGATTCTACGTATCCCCGTGTTAATCGTTGTTCTGGGCATTTCTTCAAATTTAGTTGTGTTTTTTGTAACAAATCTTTAACATCTTCAAGAGTATTAATCAATTGTTGTTCCCTAGTCAATAAACTCATATTTCTAATTGTTCTTCAGATTACAATTCTCTTCCCAACATTAACGCGAATTTAAAATCGCAGATACGCAGAATACGTAATTATTACAATGTAAATCACTGCACTTATCTTGTTCCCAATATTCCCGTGCATACAGCCCGGCGGAATGTTGGATCACTTAGGTAAAAATCACCTTTATTTCGCTGGTTCCTTATATTTTTCTAAGCTTGTAGATCCGGCTCGATGTCGACCAATGTTTGTGGTGAATGTAGCTCAGTTTTAAAGGTTAACTATATTAGAAAATCATAAAACACGTCTTTGTTAAACCATGCATTTTTAATCAATCATTTTATATCAACCCCTTTGACATAACAAAAAATGGTTGTCCTGGATACCTATCAGAAGGCATATTTCAAGCGAACACCATCACTAGAAGTTGTCAGTAACCCATTAATGACCCACTACAGGGTCGGGTCTCCTCTCACAATGAGAGGGATGTAGGCCTTAGTCCACCACGCTGGCCTACTGCGGGTTGGTGGACTTCGCATGCCTTTGAGAACTTTTTTTTGTGAACTCTCAGGCATGCAGGTTTCCTCACGATGTTTTCCTTCACCGTAACAGCAGGTGATATTTAATTTCATAAATCGCACATAACTTTTATTACAAAGTCATTGGTGCGTGCCACTGGGATTCGAACCCGGACCCCTCGATTCGAGGTCGAATTCTAAGCCACTGACTGGGCTATCACCGCTTAATTAATGTATCCTTGTAAAATGAATTGTTAATAATAATTGAATCGTGTCGTTCCAGGCACGAAGATGAGCGTGATAGAGCGGGAGGAGATCCTCGGCCCGTCGCCGGAGCTCAACTACAAGCGCGCCGCGAGCCCGGTGCGCGCGCACAACGGCCGCAAGCCGCCGCAGCCCAGCGAGGTGAGGCACACACACGACACACACGTCACATACACGTGGCGAATAAAACTCGCTAGAAAACTTAACTCAATTTAATAAATAAACTGGGTATAAATAACTTTACAGCGGTGATAGCCCAGTGGCTTAGAATTCGACCTCGAATCGAGGGGTCCGGGTTCGAATCCCAGTGGCACGCACCAATGGCTTTGTAACAAAAGTTATGTGCGATTTATGAAATTAAATATCACCTGCTGTTACGGTGAAGGAAAACATCGTGAGGAAACCTGCATGCCTGAGAGTTCACAAAAAAAAAAAAAGAAAAAAAAAAAGTTCTCAAAGGCATGTGAAGTCCACCAACCCGCAGTAGGCCAGCGTGGTGGACTAAGGCCTACATCCCTCTCATTGTGAGAGGAGACCCGATCCTGTAGTGGGTCATTAATGGGTTAAAACAACAAATAACTTTAAAATAACATAAAATATTTTCCCTGGACCGTCTTACGTGTTAACGTCTTCACTCTCGTCAATGCACTCTTCTAATCCTATCATTCCCTCTGCTTTACTCATTCTTCTATTCATTCACATACTCTTCATACGTTCCCTTTCACGCATCCCAAAATATCCAAATCCTACATACATGATACAGTGTGCCTGCTTCTGCTACTCGGTGAGAGAGGGCGCCACCGGTACAACCTGAATCACGGCATCGAACATTTTTGTTCAATATCTGTCACTAGACTGTGCCCGCGGCTTCGTCCGCGTCCATCCAGGTTGTGATCTATCTGTGTACCAAATTTCATCCAAATCTGTTCAGCCGTTTTTGCGTGTAATAACAAACACCCATCCATATTGATATGACATCATTACTATAACTGAAATGTATCATCCGCCTATCCAGATTGGGACAGCGTGGTGGAGTATACTCCAGGGGCCAGATTCCGTATTACCATTCACACTCGTATCGTGGCAATGTCGTGTCTTACCCGTGAAAAGGCTTAAAAGTCAAATATTGCGACAATGTATTGTGTGCCTTATAGAATAGATATTAAGGTTCTTTGTCGTACCGAGTACATGAAATGACGTACGGTTTGATGTCACACTACGAGGGGAGGTCCAAAAGTTCGCGGAATGGAGGGGATGGAGTGGGGATAGGGGCGCTCGCTTAATGTCATACTACTTGGGGACTCATCATTAGTATATAAATAGAGTTTCATTCCTTTAGCGTCATTCGTTTAGGAACAGTCGCCTGATAAACAAGTCAATCCGGAAGAAAACTGAAACTATGGAGAAAATTGAACACCGTGCCGTGATTAAATTCCTCACCAAGCAAGGAAAAAATGGCCAAACCATTTTAAATGAAATAGAATTCGTTTATGGGGACGATTGCCGTGGTAAATCCATAATTTATTAGTGGCATAGTCTGTTTAAACATGGTCGAGACTCGATTGAAGACGACCCCCGCTCTGGACGGCCAGTTGAGGCCACCACATCAGACATCATTGAAAAAGTGGAAAAACTTGTACTGGAGGATGCCCGTTTGAAGAAAAAACAGTTATCTGCATTAGTTGGAGTATCAGATACCACCATTTTGCGGATCCTACATGACCACCTGGGTATGACAAGAGTCAGTGCAAGATCGGTACCCGGAATGCTCACACCGCTTCAGAAACAGCAGCGCATCGATGCGTCAAAGTGCTTTTTGGAGTCGTGTGGAGACGAACCTGCACAGATTTTGGAGCGAATTGTTACCGGGGACGAAACATGGGTTCATCACTTTGAGCCTGAGTCAAAACAGGACTCCATGCAATGGCATAAAAAGGGCACACCACCCCCAAAGAAATTCAAGGTGTCAGAATCGGCTGGAAAGTTGATGGCTACTGTTTTTTGGGATTGTGAGGGGATACTACTGATTGATTACAAAGAAAAGGGAACAAACATAACCGGAACATACTACGCATCGATACTAGACAAATTAAAGGAGGCCATCAAGGAAAAACGTCGAGGAAAATTGGCTAAGGGTGTGTTGCTCTTGCAAGACAACGCACCGGTTCACACGAGCAGAGTTGCAATGGCTGCTGTGCGCAGGCATGGCTTCGAATCACTAGTCCACCCACCTTACAGTCCAGACCTGGCCCCTAGTGATTATCATTTGTTCCCCAATTTAAAAAAAAACTTAAGGGGAAGGAAATTTTCCGATGACAATGAGGTGAAGGAGGCAATTTTGGCCCATTTTGAGGCGAAAGACAAAAAATATTTTTTCGACGGTTTAGAAAGATTAATTCACAGATCCAATAAATGTATTCAGCTTAAGGGTGATTATATTGAAAAGGAAAAATAGATTTTTTGTATCATTCCATTTAGAACCCTTCCATTCCACGAACTTTTGGACCTCCCCTCGTATGTCGGCACGAAATCTTTTGGGTCATAGAGAATCTGGGCCCAGGTGTCCCTCTGTCGTGATGGGAGAGTCGTGCCCAATAGTGGGCCGTGAACGGCCCTATGTAACACAAACCCGAAATAAAATCCTCTGATATCAAAGATTTGTATAATCAAATAAGTAGATACCTATATTAATCTTGGTTTTCAGAAAAACCTGGAGTTCCACCTGTACCACTGCCTGGACCTGGTGAAGGCCGGCATGGAGTCCATCATCGAGGACCAGGTCACGTCCGTCTTCGAGGCCGAGGAGTTGAGGAGCTGGAACCTCCTCACGAGGACTAACAGGTTATCTATAATCTTATAATAATATCTATAATTATATAATGCTGCTTAAGCTTTGGGTTCCTAGGACAGCGATGTGGGTAATACAGCGCTGAATGACGTCACCAGTACGTTGTCTATGTAAACGGATTAAAGCGGTTCCCTAGAGAGCGGTAATTGACACCGTAACGTAAAAAGCGATAACAGCGATATAGCGTGTATAACGTCCGTAATATTAGCGCATGTGATGTTAAGTAATCACTGCAGCCGATCCAAGCTCAAATAGCGAAGAAATCCCAATAGACGTTGTATGTGAGTACTCTGCTACTAATGGGTACTAATAGCGGTGATAGCCCAGTGGCTTAAAATTCGACCTCGAATCGAGGGGTCCGGGTTCGAATCCCAGTGGCACGCACCAATGATTGTGAAAAATGTATGTGCGCTTTATAAAATTAAATATCACCCGCTGTTACGGTGAAGGAAAACATCGTGAGGAAACCTGCATGCCTGAGAGTTCACAAAAAAAAAATGTTCTCAAAGGCATGCGAAGTCCACCAACCCGCAGTGGGCCAGCGTGGTGGACGGCGGCCTACATCCCTCTCATTACGAGAAGGAGACCCGACCCTGTAGTGGGTCATTAATGGGTCACTGACATGGGTACTAAGGAGATCGCCTCACATAAGTATCTGCGGCAGTCCCCGGCGGTGAATAAATGTTCAGCCACCATGTTGGACGTGTAATCGCTTGGTCCGCAGACAATACGAGTTCCTGACGTGGCGGCTCACTATCATCTGGATGATGGGGTTCGTGGTGCGCTACTTCTTCCTGCTGCCGCTCAGAATACTCATATTCGTCATAGGGGTGAGTCTCTCTCGTTTATATCTCCGCCTAACTCTTTTAATGAAATTAATTTGTGCTTACGATAGAACGATCATCTAAGCTCTAAGGGATAAGGACATATCGAATATCTAGACTGGCAATTTTATCAGGGGTGGGTATGACACTAGAAATTGAATGTCAATTAAAATACGCCAGTAAACGCGTGTCGCGGAAAGGCTTACAAGTCAAATATCGGGACAATCTATTGTGTGCCTTATAGCATAGACGTTAAGGTTGCTTGTCGTGCTGAGTTCGTGAAATGACGTACGTCACACGATATCGGCGTGAAATTTTTTGGGACTTCAGAATCAAGGCCCAGGTAGACCTGTTTGCGTGCTTTTGTTATGAAAAAAACAAATTAATGATCCATCCGAAAAAATTATAAGATTGATTGAGGCTCATTCAATGTTTTTACTTTTTGGTTTAAAAAATATCCTTTCCTGAATATTCTATTTCTTACAATCAAACTCTTTATGACACGACCCTACTCTACTTGAAAATACGAGAAATCATGTTCACACAGACAGAACAGTCTTTCACACACCCCACCCTCGACTCGCTTTCTTTTCAACTCTACATTCAAACTCTTTACTCAACACTAGTCTTTCTTTTCCTGATCAATGTTCGTTTCACTTTGCCTGGCAAAACTGTAAAAAAAATTAGTGGCTGGTAATACTAAAATATGGGGAAAAATGCTGGAAATGCTCTGAACAGTTAAAATAACCCTGACACTCGCATCACTGACAACACCTGTCAATGGCAACACTGCAAAACATCTGTCAATGGCAACATTGAATAAAATTGGCACTATTGAAATTCTAAATTATTATCTAGCAACATTGGGAAATTAAGAAAAGGAAACAAATCCTGGTAACACTGAACTGAAATATAAATTCTGTCAACACTGAACAATAAATAAAAATGGTTGCAAAGGACACTGATAATAGCAACATTGTAAAATTAAAAAGGCACTAAAATAACTGACACTCAACATTGAAGAAAACATGCCGGCGGCACTGAAGAAACAAATACATACTAGCAACACGAAAATAACAATTACTTGCAATACTAAAAACCTCTGACGATGGCAACACTGAAAACATCTGACATTGGCGAGACTGAAAAACACTGATACAGGCAACACTGAAAAACACTGGAACAGGCAACAGAAATCTGACACCGGCAACACTGCAAGCACCTAACGATATTACCACTGAAAACATCTAAAAATGGCGACACTGCAAAACATTAGGACAGCAACATTGAAAAACCGACACCGGCGATGGCGTTAAATCGACCAATCGGCCAATTCATTGACACCGCCAAAAATAAACACCAGGTACTGACGATGATATCGAGCATGAGCCTGGTGGGGCTGGTGCCGCGGGGGCGCGTGCGGCGCGCGCTGGCCGGCGCCTGCTACAAGCTGTCCATACGCGTGCTCATCCGCAGCTTCGGCTGCGTCACCACCTTCCACGACGTCCGCCACATGCCGCGCGCCAACGGCTTCTGTGTCGCCAACCACACCAGCCCCTTCGACGTGGCCGTCCTCAGTGTCAACTCGGTCTTCTCCTTGGTACTGTGGAGTTGCATCATGGCTCCTCGCTGTAGCTTCTTCTTCTTCTAAGATGTTTCTTCGTTGGGTCGTGTTGTCTGGCTGTCACTGTCGGGGTGGGGGTGGGGTGTGCTCGTTTTTGGACACTTTCAGGATTGCATCGGTTTGGGAGTTTTGATGATTTTTTGGGACCTCTCTGAGTGTAAGGAGATGCTCCTTTCATCTACTTTCTCAAAGGTTAAAAAAGAGGCTGTCGAAATAACAACAGTATAGTATTTAATGCAAGGCATTTAAGGGCTGATTCATAATGAATTTTATTGAATCAAGCATTATTACGTAAAATCTCGAATATCACACAAGTCGAATATAATCTGTATCGTTTTAGAGTTGACAGCCTCTTTTTAAGAAAAATATCATCAAAAATACAAACAAAATACTCGAGCAATTAAAGTTTCACTTTTCATCTCAACATCACAAAGCACTAAAACAATACTGAAACGTGTAACCACAGATTTATATGCGACATTATATAATTCACATTTAATGTAATGGGTTGTGTGTCGCATGCAGCATTTCATCGGGACGCATCTTGCAATATGTGGGGGGGCTATGCTGTAGTTGGTCACAGTAATAAATCGCGAATTGAATTTGGTGAATTTATCGAATTGACAGGTCTTGATAAACCTTGGCACTATCAAATTAATTAAATAAAATTAATCAGTGCAATGCCCTTACTATTCCTTAGCTAATCTCTAGCCCTAACTCATTTGCTTTAAAAGTATCACTAATGCCTGGAAAATAAAAATATTGAAGTTTAAGGTCCTATAATGAGATAAAACCTTTTGAAACCCAGTTAAACTAATAAATGTCGGCTATCGCAGCAATGGCTGTGGTGAAATTGCCCACTCAAGTCAATTGTTCAAATATTACACCTCTTTCCAAAACACCTTTAGCTACACTGGCCAAAAATCTAATCTTTAGATTCTAAAGCATAAATAACGTTAAACAACTAGAAGAGATACAGAATTCTTCACAAGATAAAGACCATTTCAATAAACATGAAACCATCCGATATCCCCAAATTGAAACTTTCATTTAACATAATGATGATGAAGCCGTTTTAAAGAGTAACAGATCCACCCTTATTACAACATTAATCCTGAAATATAAAAACAATCAAAATAACAATGGAGTTCCGCAAAGTAACGCCTGTGCCAATAAATTTATAAATCCACCCATCCCCACAAAATCTCGCATTTTTAATAATCCTTCCTTCCTTCCTTCCTTTCAGCCCTTAGTAGTCCAATGCTGGACATGGGCCTCCCCTAATCGACGCCACTCCGCCCGCTCCTGGGCGCTCTGAATCCAACGGTTTCCCGCTGTCTTCTTCAGGTCATCAGTCCACCTGGTCGGAGGGCGGCCTGTACTCCTTTTGCCTAGACGTGGTCGCCATTCGAGGACCTTTCTTCCCCATCGGTTGTCAGTCCTGCGAACGATGTGGCCAGCCCATTGCCACTTTAATTTGCAAACTTTGAGAGCTATGTCGGTCACCTTCGTTCTTCTACGGATTTCATCTCTTCTGATTCTGTCTCGTAGAGAAATACCGAGCATAGCTCTCTCCATTGCCCTCTGGGCGACTCTGAGCTTGTGCATTAGCTCACGTCTCGGCACCGTAGGTCAAAGGGGCAAAGTAACGCCTGTGCCAATAAATTTATAAACCCACCGTCCTCACAAAATGTCGCATTGACAATAATAGTAGATAGAACACTCGTCCGACCAACTCGGCTAGCTCCACCCGCGCATCACCAATCACCTACCATTCGAAGGGCTTGTAGGTGTGGTGGCTGCTGGTGAGCACCGCGTGCGTGGGCTCGCTGCCCGACGGCCGCCTCAAGCAGCGCGTCAACCGCGCGCTGTCGCTCGTGTGCTTCAACTTCCTGTCGCGCTGCATCTCGCTGGTGGTCACCTACCACGACGGCGACGTGTGGAAGCCGCGCGCGTCGGGAATATGCGTCGCGAACCACACGAGCCCCATCGACGTGCTGGTGCTCATGTGTGACAGCGGGTATTCGCTGGTAAGTCGCCGTTACCGTAGCAACGGGTCGCGTCGTGTTCATAGCGACGCTCTGACGACATTGTTCTACATCAGTATGCGTGCATACTGCATTGCACATTAGTTCGCATGGGCAAGTAAGTGTTCTTTCATATTGTAACACTGCATCATAATGTTTGAACAATACATCAGGCTTGTTGGGATACACATATTAATAAGGTTAATGATAATAATAACGGGATACAGTAGTTTTAAAATAAATGCTTGTGTGTTTTGGAGGAAAATAGTTTTAGATTGATATTTATTTCTTTATTTCTCATTTAAAAATTTAAAATTGCTGTTATTGTGTCACTCTTTTCTATTTTGATTTTATTTTTTAGAGTTTGAAATGATTTGGAAAGTTATTAATTTTATTTTTTAATAAAGTCCTATTTTCATTTTAAACATAATATATGTGTAAGGTTATTATTATCTTTTATCAGATTAACTATATTATTCGTGTTATAATTTTTTAAAGCCAAAATTCACTTTTTCATTAAAATTATTTTTTTCTCATACTAAGTAGGTACTTAAAATAATGTTTATTAGGAGTATTAGGACCTTTTTGATTTCATTTAATTCAATATAATAATTTAGAGCCTAAATGTTTCAGATTGGACAACGACACGGAGGATTTTTAGGGCTCCTACAACGCGCCCTGGCGAGGGCTTCGCCCCACATTTGGTTCGAGCGATCAGAAGTTAAAGACAGACATGCCGTCGCTAGGAGGTAAGTGAACCATGGTTCCATACACTATCATTATTATAAAGACGTATCGTTTTATAAATACTTAAGATCGTCAAGTAGTAGAAAATCGACTTTTATTTATTGAAATTTGAATTTGTGCGCGTCCATTTGTACAGAAATGCATCCACGCGCGTCCATGCCGATGCATTGTCGGTGTGTCGGATTGTGCGTGGCTGCGTGGGTTCTGTACAAATGGGAGCACTTACACACAACGCTAGATCACGCAGTCCCGCGCTACGCCGCATGAAGCTGTGTGTTAGTCGCCTTAAGGCCGCTGTCTCGAATTTTGCGTGCAGCGTGCGGCGGCGGGCGGCGGCGCGGGAGCCATAGAACCGGTCAGCGTTGCCCGCGCCCGCGCCGCTCCCGCTCCGCTGCCCGCAGAATAGGGTATTTCGCACCATGCAAGGAAAATCCAAAATTATGTAATATTGATAGATTTTGTTAAAAGCAAGTGAAAAATGGTGATTTCTGTTCTAAAAAATGTATTATACATTTATTATTTCAATTTTAAAATTCAGGTTTTTTAATCTGTTTTTCAAATGTCAAAAACGCTATACGCCATGCAAGCTATCGGCGTGACGTCATTAGCAGTGTAAATAAACAATGGAGTATAACTTTCTTCCTTTACTGAGTATTGTTTACACTGCGAGTGACGTCACAAGCATGGCGGCAGCGCCGAGACCGTGTTTTCGCGGGGATTTTTGAAATTTAAATTGTAAAGTCTTTTTTTACATAATATTTGTTTGCAATAATTTTTTTCCAATTTTTTATGGGTTTTTATGACTTACGAATTCATATAAAAAGCTTTTTGACATAGGCCGTAATACCCTATTCGAGGCAGCGGCCTAATATACATATAAGGTAGAATTGCCGCAGTTGAACAGTATTCAACTGATTCCATGTTGTTATTGCCTGTCGTTGTAACGTCGCAGGCTGAAGGAGCACATCGCGGTGGCGGACAACCCGCCCATCCTGATCTTCCCCGAGGGCACGTGCATCAACAACACCAGCGTGGTGCAGTTCAAGAAGGGCAGCTTCGAGGTGGGCGGCACCATCTACCCCGTCGCCATCAAGTGAGTGTTGCCCTCTGACACCCGGTTCAACTAATTGCATCTTTTGTTTTGTACACCTTGTTTACACGCCAAAATGGCGTCTTTCATTTTATTCTTCATCGTCTTCATATATACAAAATTCTCGTGTCACAAAGTAGTTACTGACTTTTGCTTATTTTATTTGTCATTTCTTGTCTTACCGCGGATCCGATGTGTCCGCCTTTTGCGTTCTATGGTTTCACGTTTCGTTTACACATTTTTTCAAACATACAACGTCGTATTTAAATGTTACTGTTCTACACTTACGTAGCTATCGTCCTTTTTCATAGCTACTTTGACTTTTCACTTCGTTTTAACCTTCATCTCTTATCGCCACCTTTTACCTTACCTTACATTGTCACCTTTTACCTTACATACCTTACATTGTCACCTTTTACCTTACCTACCTTACATTGTCACCTTTTACCTTACCTACCTTACATTGTCACCTTTTACCTTACCTACCTTACATTGCCACCTTTTACCTTACCTACCTTACATTGTCACCTTTTACCTTACCTACCTTACATTGTCACCTTTTACCTTACCTACCTTACATTGTCACCTTTTACCTTACCTACCTTACATTGTCACCTTCTACTTTACCTACCTTACATTGTCACCTTTTACCTTACCTACCTTACATTGTCACCTTTTACCTTACCTACCTTACATTGTCACCTTTTACCTTACCTACCTTACATTGCCACCTTTTACCTTACCTACCTTACATTGCCACCTTTTACCTTACCTACCTTACATTGCCACCTTTTACCTTACATTTCATTACCACCTTTTCCCTAACATTATTACCGTTCATTCTTCCATTCCGCGTCATCGACCCACCGAGCGGACCCCAGTCGATTCCACGCCGTCTGTGATGTACGTTCCAGATACGACCCGCGGTTCGGCGACGCGTTCTGGAACAGCTCGCGCTACGGCATGCTGCAGTACCTGCTGCACATGATGAGCTCGTGGGCCATCGTGTGCGACGTGTGGTACCTGCCGGCGATGCGGCGCGCCCCGCACGAGAGCGCCGTCGAGTTCGCCAACCGCGTGAAGGGCGCCATCGCGCGCCGCGGCGGCCTCGTCGACCTCATGTGGTGAGTGCCGGGCGCCGGGCGCCGGTGGCGTGGTGGCCTGAACACGCTTTGGGCGCGGACATTGGTCTCTACCGCGTCCCTTTGTATACCGAATATTGTCATACCGAACTGGCCAATCGGAAGACGTATCCTCAAACGCGCTATCAAAGTTCTTCAGAATCTCTGCATATATACAAACGGTCCGAAGTCAACATTCGGACCGCGGTCCCCAGGCAGTGACATCGCCTGGCGGGAGATCTCCCCTGCCCCTCCAAAGATGTATAGATGCGTCGCGACGCAAAACACAGGAGAGCAACGCTTTTACGTCTGCGCCTGTCCGCGACGCGTCCGCGACTTGCGTCTCCTCTGCCTGGGCTGCGCCTTACGGACAAATTTAGGAGAATTTTCACGAATATAGTAGAAAAGGCTACTGCTGATACGGCTCGAATTTCGACTTATTGTCGAGTCAATTCAGCTAGATCAGGACGGAACTAAGGTGCTTCATCATGAGCACCATGATGTCACGACGGACTGTCAAAATTTGGGTGATTTTGTCACAAATATAGTAAAAAAGGCTACAGACAGCTGATACGGCTCAAATTTCAAATAATTGTTGGGTAAATCCAACTGGATTGGAACGGAACTAAGGTGCTTCATCGTGAGCACGATGACGTCACGATTGACGCAGCGTGCGCATGCGTCGCAGACACCGCTCGCGGAGTTTGAACACGTCGGATGCTCGTGACGTCATTTGAAGAGGAATTTTCTTGTCGTCCTCTTTGCTCACTTCTATAATTAATCAAAGTCTGTCTCGCTTTGTATTTATTTACCAAACACGTGTGATCTGTGTTCATGTGGTTCTAAAACCATGTTTTTAACAGATCTATTGATCTTATAGATATCGTAGTCGACTCACAATTGTTTTTCTTCCCAGGGACGGCCAGCTGAAGAGGATGAAGGCGAAAAAGGAGTGGAGGGAGATGCAGCAAGAGGAGTTTAGTAAGAGATTAAAAGGAGAATAATCTCGCACGGATAGTACTAACGGAGTGCTCTGAAACACTGACGGACGAGAGAATGGAGACTTCATAGCGATGTAACTGCAATACGTACATCTCTATGGGCGGTCGGTGTGCCGCCGCCGAGTGTAGCAGCCGTGCTCGAGGAATGCACAATAGTGTAGTGAAAGTGTACTCGTCGAAAGTGTAATAGTGAACATAGATGTGTATTTAGTTGTGTGGTTTAGAGATTGTTTATTCGCGACTCGTGTACATCGCAATCGAGAAATGAAGTCGTAACTTAAGCTTTGGTTTTGTAGGATAGCGGTGCCGCCACATAGCGACCGTAATACAGCGGGGAATGACGTCACCAGGCCGTGGTTTATGTAAACGGAATAGGGCGGTTTTGAGAGCGGTAATTGACACCGTAACGTAAAAAAACGGTGCAAAGTGCAAACAATTGCACGACGGCCGTAACATTACCGCTGTATGACGTCCACCTAGCGCGGGGAATGACGTCACCAGGCCGTTGTCTATGTAAACGGAATAGGGCGGTTTTGAGAGCGGTAATTGACACCGTAACGTAAAAAACGGTGCAAAGCTCAAACAATTGAATGACGGCCGTAACATTACCGCTGTATGACGTCCACCTAGCGCGGGGAATGACGTCACCAGACCGTGGTCTATGTAAACGGAATAGGGCGGTTTTGAGAGCGGTAATTGACACCGTAACGTAAAAGAACGGTGCAAAGTGCAAACAATTGAATGGCGGCCGTAGCATTACCGCTGTATGACGTCACTGAAGCGCGCACATCCTCGCCGCTTGAGTAGATCGAAGCGAGCGAAAAAGACGCGATCGGGCGCGGTCAGTGCCTGGACGGGTGACCGCTGGTGGCGGATTACACGCACGTTTCCGTGCTTTGTGCGCGTAAAGCCGTCAGTCCTGGGGGATGATTCTGTATGACCATTCAGATTTCGTGCCGATATCGTGTGTCATCCAACCGTACGTCATTTCATGAACTCGGCACGACAAGGAACCTTAATGTCTATTCTATAAGGCGCACAATAGATTGTCACGATATTAGACTTTTAAGCCTTTTTTGACTTTTTATCACGGGTAAGACACGACATTGCCGTGATACGAGTGTGAATGGTCATACAGAATCGGGCCCCTGATTGTTATCGATACGATGGCAGTCGTTAAGCCTTGTCGGAGGCGATACGGGCGGTTTGGAAACATCCGACACTGGTTGGCTACTGCCAGCTTTCTCCACCGCACCGCATCGGAGCAGCGTGGTGGAGGAGGCTCCAGGCATCCTCCTGTGGTGGAGAGCCGTGCCCGACTGTGGTCCGGGAAAGGGTCGCAGCCACACTTGGCGACACCTATATGCTAGGAAAACAGAACTTTGCGCAGTAATGTTATACCGCTATTGGTAATTTTCGTATACGCTTTAAAAACATACGCCGTTGAAATGTATTATATGTTTGTGTGATAATTTGTTATTGACGGTAATTGGGATTTGGGCACCGTTCACAATTTATTATTTTCAAAATGTAAATCCCGTAAAACAGTCAGTCAGTCAGTAGTAACCCATTAATGACCCGCTACAGGGTCGGGTCTCCTCTCGCAATGAGAGGGATGTAGGCCGCCGTCCACCACGCTGGCCCACTGCGGGTTGGTGGACGAACATGCCTTTGAGAACATTTTTTGTGCACTCAGGCATGCAGGTTTCCTCACGATGTTTTCCTTCACCGTAAAACAGTAATTTCAGTAAAGGTATGAAAACAACTCTACTACTAATATTCCAAACTATATACGTGAGCCGTCAATTGTTTATTTATTATTATAATTTTAAACGTAACTCACGAATCGTTCAGTAATAATGAAGCTATTGTCATGTTTGTTGTGAAATTACTGAACGCTATATGGAACATCGTGTTTTGAAACGATCGATTTCTCTGCGTTTCATATCGATAAACTTCATAAATAATATATATTTTAGTACGAAAGTTATTTTTAATACAAGCCGTAGAGTGTAAAAGAGAGGGTGTAAAGTCTTTCGTAATGAAGGAACTTTTAAAAGAAAAAGAGTTACTACTTAAAAGAAAGCAAAGTGGTGTGTGATCAAAGTGAAGTGTTGTGAATTTCAAAGATGTGATTTTGCATTTTTTTCGAGAAATGAAAGTGGATATGGTATTTTTTAATTGATATTCAATATGATATTAGGCACCGGTCGTAACGTCGGCGGTGTAAGGCAGCGAGTTAGGTTAAATTGAATTGAGTAACCAATAATTGATTAAGTAGAGCAGTTTCGTATAGTAATCAGTAATAGTACCATTAGTATGGGAAGACAGACTGACATATGTCATACAAATGACTCACGTTTACAGTACGGACACTTTGACGATAATGGTCATCGTGTAAGTATTCGTACGGCAAACGTCAGACATTAGTATGTCATGTGTCAGTCTGTCTGACGTCTTCCCATACTAACGGCACACGATTACTATATGAATACTTCTACGATAGTGTCGTCAATGTAAGGTGTTACCGCTAAAATGTATTTATTTATTAAATTTATATTGTGTTGTGATAAACTTATATTATTATATAATCGGCGTAATTTTCTTAATCTAGATAATTAGAAAAGTAATTACGATGTCTATTAATATAAAATTTTGATAAGGTCGTGTCTGTGTAATATTTAAAAATATAATTAAATAATAAAAGCGTGTTAAAAAAAATATTTTTTGCATCAGCTGGGTGTCTGTTGAAGAATACTGATACTTTAGTTCAATAATGGAAGATCTATCGAACGGGACGGAGGTGGTGAATGCGCATGCGTCCTCTAAGCCTTCGAGGTAGTCTTAGGCTTAGGGTGCGAGTTCGTCTGCAACAGTATGAGACTCAAGAGTTAACGGAATTCAATTTGAGTTAAAAGTTGTATGATGCTCAAACAGGAACGCGATTTCAAACTTTAGTATTTTCTAAAATATTTCCCATACACAGACACGGCTTTTGAAAATTTTCATTGTTTGTAGATATTATCATAATAAAAATTAAGTGAGATATACTCGGTAGTGGTACGATAGACTAAAGCAATAATGATACCATATTTGTGGATAGCTCAAATGGATAGCTGCAAAGCTGTTGCAGGCTAAGGTGTGGTATTATCCTATGAGGGATTTGATCTAGAATAATTCGATATGTGAAGTCTATGCATTTTTGAGGTGCGAATAAAAAGAGGGGTGCCTTAAACAGTCCATTATTGCACAGCTTGAAGTGACGGTTTTTGACACTTGTCCTATGTAGTCATAATCTTAGTGTCTTTTTATTTTAGTTTGCGATGTCAAAATAACGCAGACACGAAATTATAAAGATTTAAAAAGAAATTGTCATTTAATGCTGAAACAAATTTCTAGTAACTATGAGGATCATTTACTTATTAAAGCATTTTTGAAATTTCTTCAATAGAAATTAGCGACAAGATTTTTTACTAAATAGGACAAAAGTAGAAAAGGCATTCTAGAAATAACTTACTTCAGACATATAAGTAGCTAATTTTAATTTCAATAGATTTAATCTCAACGTTTGAAGAAATGAAGAATCAGGACACTTAATGTATTTTGACTTCACACATCGAAAAATTGTACTATATTACTTCAGTGAAACTTACCTTTGTCGGTTAAATAATGTTTTGGTTCAGTTCATGTTAACTGAACCACAACAGCTCCGTAATTGTAGGACGTTCAGACGTTGTTATAATGTTTAACGAATGCATTAAATGCGCAAAAATTAGCTTTAGTTTAGTGTATAAAAAACATAGTGGATTTTTATATAATTTGGAAAACTATACATATTGCGTTTTCTACGCTTGAAGTAAATACGACAGTTTTTTTACATAAATTTAACAGCTGTTATATTTACAATATGTACATATTGAATACTGTCATGTTCTCTTGTATTTTAATTATTATGGTATGGTAATGTTTTGGGCCGTATCTTTGGCCTTGTATTTTAGAAATATTTTAATCAGTATTGTAATATTGGACTCGCTTTTAAAATTGTTATATTCTAAATTTGAGAATGCTGAAAATGACGTTGAATGTACCGCATACTATGCATTTAGACAATAAATTGACGAAATCACATTTTAATCACATATTTTTATAAAACTTAAGGCTCTTTAATATTGTATTTAAAAAGTTACTTTAATTTGTTCGTATAAAAAGGTCTTAATTTATTATGTATGAATGTTTTTGTCATTTCGAGTATTTAAAGAAATGTTGCACGCTTTATATGAGTTGAGGAAAGTCATAGGTGCGGCGACTGCACTCGGTTGATGTCTACCAGCAGTTCCAGCCGATTTTAATAGATTTATAACATCGACTGACCACATTGATATAAAAGGACGCTTCAGATTCAAGTTTTGGTGTGTTCTTGGTGTTTTGTATATCCAAATTGTCTTCGGTAACCATATCACGGTATACCAATATGACAACTGTGATGACAATGACAACCCCTAAAATTTCGTTTTCCATCAGTGAACAATAATAATTATTCTGCCATCTGTGTGCGTAGTGCGAGTTGCACAAAATTGTTCGAGTAACTTCACCGTCGCGTTAATCGACTATACGCTAAGCGCCAATTCCGTTTGTCATCTTAGCCACAAGATGGCGCTGCTTCGATCCCATAGAAATCGACGTATTCGCGCTCGATACGTTCAAGCGAAAATGTTTTGTCAAAACTCGCACTCAGCACACTGATCGATGTGAGCAGTCGATGCCTTCCATCGATAACGATTGTCGTTAATCTCGTTGCACCTTATCGCTTTCACGTAAGATGTGTTGCATTAAACAGCTTCACAAGTGATGTGCCGTTGTATTGATTTGTCCTCGTAGAACATCACAAGTCAAAGATTATGATATGTCTTAGTGAAATATTTTTAAGTGTACAGAAGAAAGCTTGTTTATAATTTTTATACTGTTTTACAGAAATGATAGAAAATGGTAACTAAATAGTAATACAAGTAATGGTGTATCTTTAGTTAATTTAATTTTCATGTATGTAATTTATACTTTTGTAATCGTATTTATATAGTTAATTTATTGTTGTGTAGGGGGATCTCTGTTATGTATGTTTTTATGTGGTAACTTTTATCTCGCAAATAAATAAAATGTAATAACTGAAGGGATTTATTTTACTCCACATTTTTATTGTCTGCTCCGACAACTAGTTTCACACCAAAGTTAAAGTACATCGGTAATTATATTTCAATACAGAATTGTTACAGTAGTTGTGATAAAGACGAGTCTAGATTTGTTGAATGCCTTTCATTTAACGACGATATTGATGAATGACATCTGAATTTATTTTATTGATTCGTATGTTTATAATGCATAAACTTTTTCTGTAGCATTTTAACGTAATTTTAATTCAATTACTTGGATTGGTATTTGAATTTAATTTAATACGAGGATTGTGCATTAATTTTTAGCAACGTAAAATTGTGATATAGGCCGTAAACTTTTTCATAAAAATACATAATTTTAACAGAATATTATATAACATTTTAAAACATGTTTTATTACATGTTAAATTATCTAAATAGACGCATAATTTTTATGATAGTCATAGATGTATAGAGCAGACAAACCTACAAAATGAATTAGGAAAAAACATTTTCCTCGTGTGAGCGGCAACATTGTATAAAATGTACATTTATATCTATTATTATATTATATTAAATAAAACCTGTAATTCTGTGTACTCGATTTAGACTGAACTTGTATAATCTGATCCTCAATGCAGTCTCTGTGGTAAATGTTGATTTAATAAATTTTATCTTCAAAATTACGCCTTCTCTTTTTTAAACTTACCTGTTTCACTAACACGACACAGATATGGTGAAAATAAAGAATAAAACAATATGATCGGAAAAAAAATAATTTAATTGGAATACAAAAAATCTCAACATTAAATATTTTACAGCGTGCACGCTTACTCTTAGCTCTAATGCGTCTCACTGCAAGTGAAGCTAAACATAAGAAGCTTATTATAAATTCAGTAATTTGACAGATAAGATAAAACAGGTATTCATAAAGTGCATAAATGAGCTTCACTCACACACACACGGGACAGCTGTTTGTCAGTAACCCATTAATGACCCACTACAGGGTCGGGTCTCCTCTCACAATGAGAAGGATGTAGGCCGCCGTCCACCACGCTGGCCTAGTGCGGGTTGGTGGACAGCTGCTTACAAACTTAATATACATACATGAGGTTCCACTTGAACAATCCTAAATTATTTTCAATATGACTGAGACAATTAAGCTAAATGCATTTGAAGTCATAATGGAATTATGATGAAATCGTTGTGCAGGCCCACCTCAATTACACCTACATAAAAATTCGAATTCGAAGCATATTGTGAAGCGAAAATGGTAATTATACAAGTTATACATAACTAAAATTATGGTATTATACATTGTATTTAATTTACGAAGCAACTACAAAACCAACTCTACTTTAACAACTTAGAGTTAAATTCATTTCATTAGTTCTCAAGATCGCTTTCTGATGAGTTTGATATGAGTATCTATATGCTGTATTTACAACTATGTGCGTGAACGATTTTACCCGCTTTCGGTACATATATTCGGGGAAATTTTAAGTAAATACGTATCGCACGGTCATCCAACAGTGAGACTAAGTAGCACTCTTCAAGCGCCACATAATATGTATTACGGTAGAGTTGCTTCATAAAATAAAGTTTTAAGTTATTAAGATAATATTGCATGTATAAACGATATAAACAAAAAATACAAAATTAAGTGGGCGTTGTTCTACGTCAAGTAATATATATAAGAAGCCCTACATAATATATGATAAACATTTTCCACTTGGAATATCTCATTAACCTAACTAAATCTCTTCATAATACTTTGTCTTATATTTTTACTTGACAACTGTACATAAAGCGAGTGTTATTAAATGCACGGCTATCCATATATATTGGCCTATTATAGTTATTATAGTTATTTTTAAATACATATTGCCGGCCGCCTATTATTCTCAAATCGAGTTCCTGTTTTCAGATTGAATGTATAGTAGCCGTTTAACATATTATGCTTTTAGCAAACGAATACCCTAAGGAAACTTTTATGCCTTGTCGGTAATTGAATTTATGTTTTAAGGACTTTAATAACTACTTAAGCCCAGTTAACGAGGCGAAGATATGCCCAGCAACCAAACTATGAGAGCTATCCGATGGTATGTTATTGAAACTCACAACTTGATTTGTCTTTCTTTTATATACAATAACAATAATAATGATTAACAAACCTATACGTTGTTGTTTGTAAGCACACACACAAAAAATAACGATGACAAAGGACATTTTTGCTGATTTTTCGGTAGTATTTTTGCTTGTGGTGAGTGATATTTAAAACGTTGTAGAGGAGATTATCACGCTTTTATTATAAAGTCGTTAATCGTACAATGATTGTACGTAGCTAAAAATCGACAAGTTATTCACCATTGCTCGTTTTATTTATTGCCTAACAACGCATCTTTCTGGGTGAACTCTCCCCATTCGACAGGGCTGGACGTCCTTATAAGCCGTCTTCCAGCAAACGAATTCTTGTCTTCAAATATGAGATCAAGTCATATAAATTCGTTTTTAGAGCACTTTAAAATGTTAAAGTATGTAATCTGTAGGAGCCTAAAACAAATAGGCTGAAACTGCTAGAAGTCAATAAGCGTCATATTAGAATCGGTTTCGTTTCTTTATTTTAACACTTCCTTAAAATTAAATATAAATTAACTACAAAGCAAATGCATTCCATACGTACGCTCCACACCATTACGAAATATTGAGCTCTGGGCAGTGTTTCATCGTTAATTTTATGTAATTTCTATTCATGGCTTAAAAATAAATAGAAATAAACAATTCTCAGTATCGTGTGTCACAGACACCATCATTTATCATTAAAATAAGATGCCATAGAATATAATGTAGGTAATAATCTCTTAAGCCGGGTGGTGGAGCCAAAGAAAAATGTCTAATTGTCTAATTTTGTATTTTCAATGCGTGTTGGTGATGAAAGTTTCTGTAAGTCTACTAAAGAAAAATTGCCAACTTTTGTGTTGGAAACACAGAAGTTGCCAACAATTTCAATGGAAACACCTTAATGCAATATAAGTACCTGCCGTAAAACACTTGAAAAACACATTTTAAAATTTAATTAACTGGGATGTGAGACTTGTATCGCCTGGATTCAACTATTTAGCGATAGTAGGTTATTAATGATGAAATAGAATAAAAACACAATGCCCAAATCCCAAACATAAATACATACATACAACTTTACATTTTCATACATAAATAGCTTATTAGATAACGTTTTTTGTATAAGTCTGACCTAATTGTCTGTCGCCAACGAACTGGCGTCGAACGGCTAGACCACTAGGACAAGGGGTTAAAGGTAATGATAACCCTTTAAATAATATCATTTTTTAACTAGAAGCCAAAACTAAGTACTTACAATTTTATGCATGTCATTTATATTTCACACGCCTCACATAAAGGCTAAAAGTAATATGATCAACGCCGAGTTTCACCGTGCCTGATAATGTAGAGCCATCAGATCTCGCTCCGAGGTATATTCCGCCACCGACATAACCCGCCGTGAAGCATTTCTTTATTCGATATGAAAGCCAAAATGCCGTTCTAAGTATTGCATTCTTACAGGAGTTAAAAATAATACTTTAAAAGTCAATTTACTTTTTCATTATTAGGAGATACTTTTTTATATTTGTATGCTTACGTGATTTTCATGACGTGAGTTTCATTTTAAGTTTCATTGTGTTATTTAGGGACTTTCGTTTAATTATAGGTATATTCATGGTTATCCCACCAACACTCATCCATTTCTGTACTCAATTTGCAGTAAGTCAGTCTGTTCATAAAATAAGATGGATACTTTCTAGAATATTGTAAATCGTTCTAGAATCTAGTACTTCAGAGCATGTTCCGGAGTTGTTCTAGTATCTTAGGGTATTCTATAATATCCTAGAAATATTCTAGCGTATTCTACTATATCGCAGCACGTTCTAGAGCGTTTCTTAATATCCTAGAACATTCTAGAATGTCCTAAGGTTTAAGAACCAGCTCTAGAAGATTTTTTCATGTTTCCTAGCGTGCTAGAACATTCTAGAATGTCCTAACATGTTCTAGAATATTAAAACGTGTTCTAGTGCATTCTAAAATATTCTATCGCATTCTTGAGTATCTAGCACAATCTAGAACAATGTAGTATGGTCTAGAGCATTCTAGAATATCCCCGCAGTCTAAAATGTTCCAGATCATTCTAGAATATCGTAGCGTGTTCTAGATCATTCCGGAGAACATTCCATTTTTTTACCTCTTATCCAAGTCGGTAAACAATCTTGGCACTATATCTCTTCGATATAAAGTTTAAAAGTCTTTAAATAAAATAAATTGTGGTTACTAGAAATTTGTTTCAGCATTAAATAACAATTCGTTTTTGAACCTTTATAATTTTTTGTCTGCGTTATTTTTTAGTCGGAAATTAAAATAAAAGGCCACACTCTGATCGTTTACCAAATAGGACAAGTGTAAAATATTGACTATACAGGGTCACCTGTAAAACACGAGCGACCTCGCAGCACTAGGTATAGCTAACACCATAAGCAACAACTTTTAAACTTGTTCTACGTTTTTGGTAATTTTTAATTTCATACAAAAATATTTATTAAGTAATTTAATTTCCCGCTTGAATGTTTCTAACTCTACGCGCATCGCCAAGATTACGTGAATAAACCCGTGCGAAGCGAAGGGGCGGTGCAGCGCTACCGCCTGTGATTGAACTCGACCTAATAGAACAAAAGCCGTCGCTTACGGTGTTAGCTACCTAGTGCTGCGAGGTAGCTCGTGTTTTACGGGTGACCCTGTAGACGATCGCAGAGCATCTTGTCGCGTCGGGGAGCGGCCCCGGCGGCTAGAAGGTCTTGCGGTGCACGGCGCGGTGGCCCTCCTCGTCGTACTCGCGCTTCGACACCCACATCTTGCGGAACGTGTCCAGCGACGCCAGGATCGAGCCGCCGATCCACGTCGAGTACAGCCGCTCTTGCGGCGCCGAGATCTGTCGAGTACGTGGTCAATAGGATTGAGGCCGCCGGACAGGCCGGATACCGGACAGTTACCGGATATCCGTTGCATCTCTAATACACACGCATACATGTGAAATTTCGCATACTTGTTTGTAAGCCGTAATGCCCGTAATAGGGCAATATAGAAATGTAAATGATTATATTCGAATTGATAACCTCCTTTTTTGAAGTCGGTTAATAAAAAAGCACTAAATTCTACTGTCTCTGTCTGTCTACATCTCGGCCAGCAGGCGGCATACAGTGTACGTGTACTCACGCGGATCTTCATGTCCTTGGGCGCGAGGCGGCGGATCTCGGCCAGCGGGCGGCATACAGTGTACGGGTACTCACGCGGATCTTCATGTCCTTGGGCGCGAGGCGGCGGATCTCGGCCAGCAGGCGGCATACAGTGTACGGGTACTCACGCGGATCTTCATGTCCTTGGGCGCGAGGCGGCGGATCTCGGCCAGCAGGCGGCATACAGTGTACGGGTACTCACGCGGATCTTCATGTCCTTGGGCGCGAGGCGGCGGATCTCGGCCAGCAGGCGGCATACAGTGTACGGGTACTCACGCGGATCTTCATGTCCTTGGGCGCGAGGCGGCGGATCTCGGCCAGCGGGCGGCATACAGTGTACGGGTACTCACGCGGATCTTCATGTCCTTGGGCGCGAGGCGGCGGATCTCGGCCAGCAGGCGGCATACAGTGTACGGGTACTCACGCGGATCTTCATGTCCTTGGGCGCGAGGCGGCGGATCTCGGCCAGCAGGCGGCATACAGTGTACGGGTACTCACGCGGATCTTCATGTCCTTGGGCGCGAGGCGGCGGATCTCGGCCAGCAGGCGGCATACAGTGTACGTGTACTCACGCGGATCTTCATGTCCTTGGGCGCGAGGCGGCGGATCTCGGCCAGCGGGCGGCATACAGTGTACGGGTACTCACGCGGATCTTCATGTCCTTGGGCGCGAGGCGGCGGATCTCGGCCAGCAGGCGGCATACAGTGTACGGGTACTCACGCGGATCTTCATGTCCTTGGGCGCGAGGCGGCGGATCTCGGCCAGCAGGCGGTCGCCGAAGCCGCGGAAGAGCGTGGAGCCGCCGCTGAGCACGATGTTCTGGTACAGCACCTTGCGCAGGTCCATGTCCGACTTCTGGATCGCGAACATCAGCACCTCGTGCAAGCCTGGACGCAGAACACTGTGCCGTGACCATCAACGCTATCGCCAAAGTATTTGTACATTCGGTAAACGTGAGTGATTACTTTGTCATAATAATGTCGGTCTGTCACCAACCCACAACGGGCCAGTGTGGTGGACTAAGGCCTACATCCTTCTCATTGTGCGAGGAGAGCCGACTGTAGTGGGCCAGTGACTGATGTCAGGCTATCTGACATCTTCCCATACATACAACTAAGCGAACACTTCGACGATAAGTGTACATTACACGCTCGGGACACTGTGACCTTTTTCCTACTCTTCTTATTTTTAATAAAGATGTGAACTCATTTAAAAACGCAAAATGACGTTATAAGCCGCGTTCTAAATTCATGTTTTGTATGAAAAGCTTCACTTAAAAGCCATCAATATTTCTCTTCAAGTGACTAAATTAGTATTGTTTTCGCACATAATAAAACCTTTTTTTAAAGATTGAAAGTGACACAAAGTTTTCTGTCGTTTCTGAAAGCGCTCTTTTATGAAACCTTACCTTCACATTCTTCACCAATGAGATCTGGCCTGAACAACACTTCGGGTGCTCTGAACCTCGCCGGACCAATCTGTAAAAAGTAAGATTTTTAATTAAAAAAAATTAAATTTTTGCATTGGAAACAGACGCCTGTGGAGCGGCCGTAATCCGATTACGTCATCTCGGAGTTTTATATGCGATGTATAAAACTTCGATAGCGTGATTCAGGAATATCCGCAGCGCTATCTTTTAACGAATGGCAGATATAGTCCATTCTTACCTTGTCCAATTTGATAAATAATCTTAGCATGTTTTTTAATTTTTATTTGAGATTTAAAAATAACGCAGACACAATATTACAAAGATTTAAAAAAGAATTTTTATTTCGGCTGAAACAAATTTCTAGTAACTATAATTTATTTAAGCAATTTAAAACGTTTTTTAAATAAAAAGTCGTACCAAATTTGTTTACCAAATAGGACAAGTGTAAAAAAAATAATATATAAATAAATAAATAACGCTTCACACTCACAGCCCCACACTAGGATTCCCTGTGTCGTGGGTGCCATGGACACACACTGATACAACGCAACAACACACACACCCAGACCAGAAACAGAAATTCAAATGCATCATTCAAATCTTTGCTGAATTAATATTTGCACACCTAAAAATGGTAAACATAGATTGATCTAAACTATTTGTAACAACTTTATACCTATATTTGTGCAAATAAACGTTTTGTCTTTGTCTTTGCTCTGTTGCTCTTCAGTACAACGCATGGGTGTCGACCACTGACCACAGCGCCACTGCGCCGCTTGTGTCGTCATATTATTATATACCGAGACGTGGTCCTTTACTGTGAGCCTAATGCACAAGCTCAGAGTCGCCCAGAGGGCAATGGAGAGAGCTATGCTCGGTATTTCTCTACGAGACAGAATCAGAAATGATGAAATCCGTAGAAGAACGAAGGTGACCGACATAGCTCTCAAAATTTGCAAATTAAAGTGGCAATGGCCCGGGCACATCGTTCGCAGGACTGACAACCGATGGGGAAGAAAGGTCCTCGAATGGCGACCACGTTTAGGCAAAAGGAGCACAGGCCGCCCTCCGACCAGGTGGACTGATGACCTGAAGAAGACAGCGGGAAACCGTTGCATTCAGAGCGCCCAGGAGCGGGCGGAGTGGCGTCGATTAGGGGAGGCCCGTGTCCAGCAGTGGACTACTAAGGGCTGAAAGGAAGGAAGGAAGGAAGGATTATTATATAGCATAGTGTTGTAGTAGTAGTGTCGTAGTAGGCCACTTGTGTCGTCATATTATTATATAGCATAGTGTTGTAGTAGTAGTGTCGTAGTAGGCCACTTGTGTCGTCATATTATTATATAGCATAGTGTTGTAGTAGTAGTGTCGTTGTAGGCCACTTGTGTCGTCATATTATAATATAGCATAGTGTTGTAGTAGTAGTGTACATTACATGCTCGGGACATTTGTAGGCCACTTGTAGCGTCATATTATTATATAGCATAGTGTTGTAGTAGTAGTGTCGTAGTAGGCCACTTGTGTCGTCATATTATTATATAGCATAGTGTTGTAGTAGTAGTGTCGTAGTAGGCCACTTGTGTCGTCATATTATTATATAGCATAGTGTTGTAGTAGTAGTGTCGTTGTAGGCCACTTGTAGCGTCATATTATTATATAGCATAGTGTCGTAGTAGTAGTGTCGTAGTAGTAGTGTCGTAGTAGTAGTAGTAGTAGTAGCTGACCTCGAGCTGCGTGCCGTCCGGCAGCGCGTAGTGCGCGCGCTCTGAGTCCAGCGCCTCCTCCTTGAGCGGGTTGGGCGACAGGTAGCAGGCGCGCTCCTTGATGGCCCGCACGATCTCCAGCTCCGCCGACGTGCGCAGGTTCACGCCCTCCTTGCGCAGCAGCAGCCTGCAACACAACCTTACTGACACTAACACTAACCTAACTTTACTTCATTTTCAACTCGACTGAGGCGGCTTTTCCACCCGAGATGTGTGTGCGAGCACGCGTAGCGAGGGATGCGTTTTGGAACAACCAATAGAATCGCTTCATTTACCTAGCCTCGCTCCGCTAAGCCGTTTCCACCGGAGCTGTGCTAAGCGAGGCTAGGTGTCAGTTAGTAGCCCATTAATGACCCACTACAGGGTTGGGTCTCCTCTCACAATGAGAGGGATGCAGGCTTTAGTCTACCACGCTGGCCTACTGCGGTTTGGTGGACTTCACATGCCTTTGAGAACATTTTTTTTGTGAACTCTCAAGCATGCAGGTTTCCTCACGATGTTTTCCTTCACCGTAACAGCAGGTGATATTTAATTTTATAAAGCGCACATAACTTTTTTACAAAGTCATTGGTGCGTGCAACTGGGATTCGAACCCGGACCCCTCGATTCGAGGTCGCATTCTAAGCCACTGCGCTATCACCACTGCTAGGTAAACCGAGGCTAGGTAAATGAAGCAATTCTATTGGTTCTTCAAAACCAATATCCCTCGCCCCGCATCCCTCGCTACGCATCCTCGCATATCTCTGGTGGAAACGCAGCCTCAGGGTGTGTTACAGCTTGAGGGTTACAGCACAATACGCTCGTAGCGCGCATAGCCCCGCTGCTCGAGTAGATCGCAAGCGACCGAACAATTTCAGCAACGAAGGATGGGTGACCGTTAGTGGCGAACTAAATGCGCGCTTCCGTGTTTCGGAGGCCTTGTCGAGTCGTCGGTCCCGGTTGTTATCGATATGATAGTGGCCAAACTCCCGTTCCTCGACCAATCCGCATCGTAGCGTGGTGGAGTATGCTCCAGGCCTCCGAGACACCGCGTGTACGCACAAGGCTAGTGAGCAGTGGGCAGTGGGCAGTGGGCTAGTGGGCAGTGGGCAGTGGGCTAGCAGCCGACCTCAGGTAGCGGGTGACGTCGCGGCCGGCCACGTCCACGCGCATGATGCTGTGCGGCATGGCGAACCCCTCGTAGATGGGCACCGCGTGCGTCACGCCGTCGCCCGAGTCCAGCACCACGCCCGTCGTGCGGCCCGTCGCGTATCTACAACAAAACACGCGTTCGAGTACTTAAACAAACAAACAAACAAACAAAGAGTGATTAAAATAACTGTTTCGGTTACGTCATCTGGTGACAGAGCTGCCAAATTGTATGCTTCCATGCCGATATGAAGTATTTAATTGCAAACCCTATTTTTTTCTGATAACATCATAAGGATATTGATGTGGCAAGGGTCCAGCGCATTAGCAAATTACAGATGGTATATATCCCGGATACGGCTACAGCGGTGATAGCCCAGTGGCTTAGAATTCGACCTCGAATCGAGGGGTCCGGGTTCGAATCTCAGTGGCACGCACCAATGACTTTGTAATAAAAGTTAGTGCGATTTCTAAAATTAAATATCACCTGCTGTTACGGTGAAGGAAAACATCGTGAGGAAACCTGCATGCCTGAGAGTTCACAAAAAAATGTTCTCAAAGGCATGTGAAGTCCACCAACCCGCACTAGGCCAGCGTGGTGGACGGCGGCCTACATCCCTCTCATTGTGAGAGGAGACCCGACCCTGTAGTGGGTCATTAATGTGTTACTGACTACGTATATCCCGGATAAAGGTACTTACTCGTATGTTTTATACTTTTATGGCATCAAACATCTAAATCATCAATTCAAGCTGTATTGTTTCACGCTCGATTACACAGGTGGCGGTGAGATATGCACACAACAAAGCCTGACGTGTCTAGGAATACTGATTTTTTTTAAAAACCAACTTCAAAATTGTTTGGGCACCCCGAGCCCAGCAGTGGGCCATAAAAGGGTTGCAGCCAAATACATGGATAATAATATGTAATGGCGCGATACCTACAGTAATATTAGCGCGCGCCTCACATGAAATGCTGACCACGCATGACGACGCAAGCATCGAATGTAGTAAACAACAGAACACGTCACACGCGTCACACCGAACTGGCCAATCGGAACACGTATCCTCAAACGCGCTATCAAAGTTCCATAGAATCTGTGCATATGTACAAACGGTCCGAAGTAAACATTCGGACTCAACTCAAACTCAAAAGCTTTTATTCATTATTAGGTACAATTTGTGCACACTTAATGAAAGTCATACAGATAAATTATACATTCTACGTTCATCCGCTTTGATCGCCCCTCAGGCAAAACGTAGACTGGGAGAAAAAAGCGGGCGGAAAAAAACTCCCAGCACTCTTTTAAAAGTAAATAAAACTTAGTCTATAGTGCAGTATGGCTAGGTCCAATAAAGGAACACACGTGACAGCTATCGTGTGTGTCAATATCGCCCCATTGCCATCCATGGACATCGGTCCCCAGGCAGTGACATCTCCCCGTCTCCTCCAAAGCAAGATACGTACAGACTGAGCACGGCCTGCATGGAGAGGAAGAGCGCGGGCACGTTGAACGTCTCGAACAGCACCTCGGCCGCCTTCTCGCGGTTGCGGCGCGGGCTCAGCGGCGCCTCCGTCAGCAGCACGGGGTGCTCCTCCGCGAACGTCGACAGCTGGTCCTGGGGACGTTACCGTTCTTATGGGCGGTGATACAACAGCGGCTTACAATTCCACCTCTTAATCAGACCCCGTTTCCCAGTGGGCACTTTGGGCAAGTGCCCAGGGCACCGTGATCGATAGGGGCCCCCTCAGAGCAAATACAAAGTCGCTAGTTCCTGCCAGATCACCAAACGATAACCAATATTCATTACCAAAAACATAATTATAATCCGAAGAAGCTGAACCTTCATTACTGACTACAATAGGGGCCCCATTAACCTTATATGCCCAGCATTGCCTGGAGCCTCCAATAGGTTAAAGAGGGCCCTGCTCTTAATCGAGGGGTCCGGTTCAAATCCCAGGGGCACGCTTCTAAAGCTTTGTAAAACAAAGTTATGTGCGCTTTATTAAATTGAATATCACCTGCTGAAGTGAAGGAAAACATCGTGAGGAAACCTGAGAGTTCACAAAATGTTCTCAGAGGCATCCGCAGTAGGCCAGCTCAGTGGATTAAGGGCTACATCCCTCTCATTGTGAGAGGAGTCTCTAGGTCTGAGAATCAGCTACATTGCATGCATACAGCAACATGCATTTTTCATACCCCTAAGTGATAAGGTTGTCTACACCTAACATTTTTATTTAATTTTGGTCAATTTTATTTTATTTTTTAATAATATGCCATTAAAAAATACATACTAACCTAAATTTTCACCCTTCTATCAACAGCCCCAATTTTTAATAGTCATTTTAGTAATTTAATAGATAATTTTTCTAGGGGTCAGCTAGTTTTCTTTATAATAATATCTTTTTCTATTAATTGTTCTATTTGTGTAATAGGGTATAAAAGCAGTAACCTTGCTGTATATGTAGTTCCAGACGCGCTCCATGTCGTTCCAGTCGGTGACGATGCCGTGCTCCATGGGGTACCTGATGCTGAGCAGGCCGCGGTGCTCCTCCGCGCGCGGGCCCACGAACAGCTCGCCCTCCAGCGCGCCGGCCATCACGCGCACGTGCTTCGGCCGCCCGATGCTGAGCACGACAATTACGTCACACGTCAATGGAATGTGACATAGTGTGACACATTCCATGAAGGGGCAGGGGACAAAAGCTTTGTGATGTCACATTTTAATATTTGAAATCCATATGCGAATAATAAACTTAAAAATCTACAAACTTGATCTAAATTAATGAATAATTTAGCACTCTCGCTATGAGACGATCTCTCAAGCAACAACAATCAACTTCTAGAGCAGCATTGTAATGCAAGTGACACTCTAAAATTCACCAGAGTAGTGAATGGTGTGGGTTTAAGGGGAACCCCCTTATATTGATTTTATTCAAGACTAGCTGACCCGGCAGGCTTCGCTCTGCCAATTAATTT
Source organism: Erynnis tages (assembly GCA_905147235.1). Classification (NCBI taxonomy): domain Eukaryota; kingdom Metazoa; phylum Arthropoda; class Insecta; order Lepidoptera; family Hesperiidae; genus Erynnis; species Erynnis tages. The sequence goes on from LR990098.1 coordinate 4,119,850, forward strand.
GACTAATATCAAAAGCTTTTTTGAAACACAGTCAACTTTTCACCACCAAGTCCATCGCGAAAACCAAACAACTTTAACACGTTAGTTACAACGAAAAATATTTGGATAAGGATTTAAGCAAAAGTATGAATAACAGAAGTAACAGATAGCCCAGTGGCTTAGAATTCGACCTCGAATCGAGGGATCCGGGTTTGAATCCCAGTGGCATACACCAATGACTTTGTAAAAAAAGTTATGTGCGCTTTATAAAAAATTAAATATCACCTGCTGTTACGGTGAAGGAAAACATCGTGAGGAAACCTGCATGCCTGAGATTTCACAAAAACAAAATTAAATGTTCTCAATGGTATGTGAAGTCTACCAACCCGCAGTAGGTCAGCGTAGTGGACTAAGACCTACATCCTTCTCATTGTACATTGATCCAACTCTGTAGTGGGTCATTAATGGGTTACTAACATGAATAACATGGTCTAATTTTGGTCGGTATTTCTATTAATTTTTATACTGTAAAAAGTAGTGATTGTGACATAATGATAATAGTTGGACATAATTATGGTATCGCGAAGGTTTTTGTGAATATTGATATATGTAATTATGTTCTTTAATATTGTACCACATACTTTTGTTCTATCATCAATAGTTTCCGCAGCGCTTGCGACGAAAGACGTTTTAGGTCACTTTTTTACACCTTGGGTTACGTTACTTAAGTTTTAGTAAGGGTCCCTAATCTTTTCTAGCAATAAATATAGCCTATGTTACTCAGGGTGAATGTAGCTTTTCATGGTGAAAGAAATTTTGAAATCGGCACAGTAGTTTTTGAGATTATTCATTACAAACATACACACACACAAAAATAAGTGGCGCCACCCTAGTTTAATGCATTTCGACGGACACTTTTTCATGTATACAGATGATCCTCCTTAGCTCTACCCTCCATGCTGCGTAGGGAGCCGACCGCGCGAATAAGCCGCGCGGCTACCTACCTATTTTATAGATGTGCCCGCCCCTCTCCTAATATCTTTTGAATGGAATATACGATTTGAAAAATGCAAAAAGTAATCTATGGGTATCGAAACAATTTTGAATACAAAATAATTTATTTGGATAAGGATTAATAAAAAGGTATGAATAACATGCACATTTCTATTTCTATGACTTATTCGTTCCTACCTGGTCTCCCGTAACACCACATCATTTTTATTAATTTAAAATTAAATTATTTTCAAGTTTTTAGTTTTGTTGTTGGTTGATACTTCTCATTCTGACTTTATTTTTTAATTTTCTCAGAATAGAGCTCCTATTCTACTAATCAAGCCCTTTCATTTGATACCCATATTGAAGCAGTTGTGGAAAATATGTAATGCGCCACTTTGTTGCGGCGGCCATCTTGAATTTTCATTTTTTTCATAGTGAGCTCTATTCTACCAACCAAGCCCTTTCATTTGAAACGCATATTGAGGTACTTGCGGAAAAAAAAATTTAATCCGCCATTTTGTGGCGGCGGCCATATTGGATTTTCATTTTTTTAGTGTGAGCTCTATTCTACTAATCAAGCCCTTTCAATTGATACCCATATTGAGGTAGATGCGGAGAAAAATATGTAACTCGCCATTTTGTGGCGGCGGCCATCTTGGATTTTCATTTTTTATAGTGAGCTCTATTCTATCAATCAAGCCCTTTCATTTGAAACCCATATTGAGGTAGTTGTGGAATAAATATGTAATCCGCCATTTTGTGGCGGCGGCCATCTTGGATTTTCATTTTTTTCATAGTGAGCTCTATTCTACCAACCAAGCCCTTTCATTTGATACCCATATTGAGGTAGGTGCGGAAAAATATGTAACCCGACATTTTGAATATCGTGACTATTTATTGTGTGCCTTATAGAATAGGCATTAAGTTCTTTGTCGTGCCGAGTTCATGAAATGACGTACGGTTTGATGTCACACGATATCGGCACGAAATTTGTTGGGAGTTAGTGAATCATCAGGCCCCTGGAAGCGATAGTGCTTGCAGCGCTAGTTAAAAAAACGCTTATTGTGACATGACTGTAATAGTTAGAGATATGCTGCCGCTGATTTTTTGTAGATAATGGTGTGTTCTAAAAAAATGTAGTATATCATTTTGTTCTATCATCAATAGTTTTCGCAGCGCACGCGATGTAAGGTAGTTTTTTGATATTTTTTTCACACCTTGGATTACGTTATCGTAATTTTAGTAAGGATGCCTATTTTTTTGAAAATGAAATATAGCCTATGTCACTCAGAAATGATGTAGCTTTCCAACAGTGAAAGAATTTTTCAAATCTGCCAAGTAGTTTCGGAGCCTATTCAATTCATACAAACAAACAAACAAACAAAAAATCAAACCTTTCCTCTTTATAATATTTGTATAGATCAGGTATATAATAAAAGTAAGAAAAAATAAAAATAACATGTTTAAATTTACAAATGTGTGACATCACTGGTCTCTGAGTACGGATGTTAGACTTTGATATGACATGAAATACTCACTAATTTGGAAATCTGCATTTTGGTATTTGATCACCCGCAAACCCAGCCTTTATGACACCTGAGCCCTGAAAATATCATAAAAATATCTTTCAAGGATACAATAAACAGCTAGCTAATAACAAACAAAATCATATTAAAAAGAAATATAATATTCCTATTTTGTTTATGTTTAATTTTTTCAGGGCTTCAAATCGAAAAAATTGAATTTAATCTTATCTAACCCACCAAATGGATTTTTGTGTAAAACTTTAGACTTCTGTCACTGAGTCTCGCTCTGGTTATGCTGTGCCCACAGCTTAGTCAGACGACTGAGTTATTTTATATCTGTTTGGTAGACAACTAGGCACTTAGTTTTGGCAGTAAAGAGGTCTATGGAAAGCAGATCTAGGTGGGTACCATACACCCTTTTAATGCCTTAATATTATGTTTCATTAAAGACTTAAGAGGTGTGGTTTCGGGAAATTTATTTGAGACAGTTGAGTTGTAGTTGTCCCTATCTATGTGTATAATAATTATATGTGTGTACAAATAGGAGGATTTTTTCATTAGGAATATTTTAAATAATTTTTGAGCTAAATGTCTCTAAATTAACAAAATGTGTAGGTGCATTTTAAACTAAGAGCCATTTTTAAATTTAGATTTAAGTTGAATAAACGGAATACTATAGAAACATATACTGTTTTCAATATTTCTAGGTAGCACCGAGCACCGGGCAGTACTACTACAAATAAAAAAATGACGTTTTGCTATGACTCATTCAGTTCCCATTTGTGGATGTATTGAGTTTTGAAAAGTAAGTTAACAATCAAAGGGTATTGTGAAAAGTTCTATTGAGCATTAAATAGGTCAATAAACATTGTATAATACACGAAAAAGAGAAAATTAGGTGTGCCATGCTAATGCTAACATTCGATTTCTGTATTGGAACACTAAACTGTATACATACATTATCTATAACCACTGGTTGGTTCACAATAACATCGTTTAACTCCATTTTCACAAATCAATACAATTAATCGCTAAACTTGTTAGATTAAAAGTATTTTATTGGTAAGTGAAATGCACATTCGGGTTCGGTCGGCCACCCAATATGCAAATGACAATATGACATCCACAAATTGACATGAAATGACATCATTGACATCAAATCAAATGACATCGATATTCGGTGTTGTCATCCATCAAAATCAAATGTGAGTCAAAATTCATAACATTCAATTAATGGTCCAACATAAAAATTAAATTTTATTGTAATCAAATTCATACGGAGACATGATATAAAAATTTAAGTTTGTCTTGTAAGAAATTTGAAGTATTTTGTAGATTCATTCGCCTTGATTTTATTTATAATTCAAAATTTGATCGACCCAAGGATTCTAAATCAATGTTTTGAAAAGATTTCATTTGACATTAAAACTTGTCAAAGTGACAACCTAGGCAGGTCTAACATGATTTTAACGATAGGTAATAATAGGTAACAACAAATTTTTAAAAAATCAATCAACACTGTTTTATTCAGTACAGTACATACAGTATGCTAAGAAGAGTTAGGTTACTTACCGCTTAAAATTTCATTGTGCAAAAAATGGCCAAAATGATTTTGATAAGTGCACTTGTGATAATCACACTATTTGCTGGAACACCCAAGTCTTTTGAATATTCATGTACGCGGGGTTCTGACGAGTGTCCTTTACAACCGGAAATTAAATATTTGTTTTTCGAAGTCAGCAACCAAGAGGGGTTCAACTTACGTCGGGATGTCTACATGAGGTACGCTATAATGTTTGCAGAAATGCAAAAAAGAAATGAAAGACTCAACTGGAAGTTGGTTTTACCACCCTTCTATAGACTTCCCCATTGGCGCAATGAAAACTATTTGAGTGAACCAATCCAATGGAGTTCACTTTTCGACATTGATGCCTTAGAAACTTACGCTCCCGTCGTCGAGGTAAAAGATATATTCAAACAGAACCTCCCCTATTTAAATATGGATCGGGTGTACATACTCCAAAATTATGAAAACGCATTTGAAAACGGACAATTTACAGAAAAATGGGATATACTTCGTAAATGCGAGTATCTTGTGCAGTCCTTCTGGGGATTTGACACTAATATATCAGAGACTGAGTGTGTCAAATTTCAAGGAAAAGTCTCTAAGCTGTGGGAGATGATCTCAGTGCACCCACACGACAAGTCGGTCATGATCTATCATGCTGAGATACCCCTTCACGACACTTATGGCACTAAAAGTTACTGGGATTGTCGTAAAAGTATGAAATTCAATCCGTCTCTTATAGAAGCAGCTATGAAGTATACCAAAGTATATTTAAATTGTGACAGAGTTAAGTGTGATACGTATGTTAGCATACACTTTAGACGTGGCGACTATGCCTACGGGCGGAGAGATGAGGTGCCCTCAATCAAAGGTGCAGCAAAGCAAGTAGATGCAGCCATAACCAAGCACAATTTAAACACCAATAATGTTTTCATTGCAACAGATGCAGATTCCTCTGAGAAGAGACAGCTTCAAAAGGCTTTACAAGATCTAGGATACAACACACATTACTATGTACCTAAACAAACTGATGTCATAAACTATCATGAAGCAGGTATCGCTATAATAGAACAAATAATATGCTCACACTCTGCATACTTTATTGGTTCACATGAAAGCACTTTTACTTATAGAATTCAGGAAGAAAGGGAGATCCTAGGGTTTAATAGTAGCTCCACTTTTAATCGTCTTTGTCCTGACAAGGGAAGGTGTGAAGCTCCATCTGTATGGAAGATTATTGAATAAGCTTTTTTATACTATAGATAGAAAGTGAAGACTGCCTGTTAATAAGTGTTCAGTAAGGCTGATCAACCTTCTCAATAAGTATATTATACAACAGTTTCCCTCAAATTCCTGCTGGCTCCCTAGGTCATTGTTGAGTACTATTTTTGTAAGCTTTTGAAATGACATAGGAATTGATAAAGTTAATTACCTAATCCAATTCCATTAGTTATTGACAACAGAATAGTTTGCTCTTTTATCTGATTAGTAAGAAAGACCTAATAAACAGTACAGCAGTTAGCTTAACAGTTAGTAATATAATTTAATATTTATATATTATGATAAATTTAAGTATGCATTTATGTGCAGTGATCAAGACAATGTTGTGTTACACAAAAGATCTTGAATTTGATTCCCAAGAGAGCAAATTTTTGAATGATGAGTTGAAATTTCTGCTTCTCGTCTAGGTGTGTGTATTGTTGTACAAGACAATCAAACAAAGTGTGTCTATGGCACCCACAACACAGGGAATCTCAGAGTGTAAAAAATAATTTTCTCAGAAAAAGACTATTCATAATATGATTTTATCAATGTGATGTAGTAATGATTTAGTAATGGATAGTGAAAATGTAAATGTGCCATAACATTATTTGTAGCAATATTCAGTGTTATAATACAAACCAAAGATTTTTAATAAAACATTGTATATAATATCTTTTAATTGTTTTATTTCCCTCAAAATCATATTATTACAGATAGTCAGTCGAAAGTTCAAAACTACACTTAGTACTATCATAAACAAAATAATTTTACTTTAATTGAACCTTTACTTCTCATAATTAAATAAATCAGTAATCTAGGTGTCCCAAGTATTACATAATCAAACAACTGTTAAACAGTGTGTGAGTGACTCTTCAGAAGAAAACTTACTTGGGCAGGGATCAAACGCCCCACTCAAATTTTTTTTTCTTGCTTCCCGAAGGAACACGGGGCAGGCTGGATTGTTTGCAGGGTGGGCTCCACCGCAGTTTGCACACTTGGCTGGCTCCTCCCGAGGATGTTGACAATCTTTTGCCAGGTGCTCCCCACTACACCGCACGCAAGCCATCTGCCTGTGACAGTTTTTGGAATGATGACGGAACTTTTGGCATTTGTAGCATTGCATTGGGGCTTTCTTGCCATGCCATGCTTCAATTGTGACACTATAGTCTAATAATTTCACAACATTATAGATGCTCGGAATAAGATTGACTGTTCTTTTTAAAATTGCCAGACATACACAGCCTGGTCTCCCTCCTTGCTTATGAATCACACGGACGTATTCAGGGATAAATCCCAAGTTATAGAGTTCTTTTTCTACTGCCTTAGGATCAATGTTTGCAGGTAATCCCTTGAAGGCCACCTTTAAACTCAGCGCCTGCTTTACAGAGTAAGAGTGCCAAGCGACATTGTGGGTGTTCTCCATTTTTTCCAATGATGACTGGACCAGTCTACATTCGTCAGGATTTTCGGGAGTGGAGAGTATGCAATTCCCCCTGGCATGCACGTTTAATTGTATTTCTCCTAGACTCTTTTTAATCTCTTGTAAATATTGTACCCAGTTGGATTTTGCCTGTATCACCATCGTAGGAAACTTTGATAGGGGAGATAGTGTGGCGTAGCACGTAGCCCTCAGGTCAGCACTCGACTTCTGTTCGGATGATACATATTTGGATTTATTATAAAACATGGGTAGTGGCAACCAAGCAGCAGATACCCGATTCTGGGTGACCGATTTTTTCCTGCGTCGCTGGGCCTTTTTTGTAATTAATTTTATCATTTCCTCTAAATTTTCTTTGGCCTTTTCGTCTACGGTTCCCTCACTTGGGCATAGCTTGTGTAGGTCTTGTAGTTCATTTTCTCTAACTCCCATATCCATGACGAAAAGTCGAAAAGCGCTGTCTGTATCTTCTGGCAAATAAAAGCTAATCGTTTTCAGAATCCGCTCCAGGCAAAGGTTTCTGATGAACTCAAGGTCTTTAGCAGCGCACAACGGTGGATATGCCTCTTCGGACTCATCAGACGGCATTTTAAGCACCAATTTAAGTGGTAAAGTAAAACGCATGCTCGGGGCGGACTCTACTACGCACCTCAATGCGGCGACGACAACATCGATTACCGACTCTGAAGTTGCTTTTGTTTTTTTCTGTTTTTCCAAACGCTGGTTCTTCGATGTTTCAGTTTGGACACGAGATTCAGATGAGTCAGCGCGCTGCGGAGGTGCCGTCTGCTTGTTTTTCAACTTTTTACATTTCTTCATCTTACCTAACAATGTAACAAGCACAAAGCAAAGTCAGAATAAATAAGTCGCAGATTATAGGTAGGTACTAGTAGCAATTGGCTCTAATATTGGTCGCAGTTTGAAACTTGGACGGGGTTTTGAATTTGTTTAGTGAATATAGAAATAAAACACTACGTTATAGTTACGAGTAAGTGTCACCCAGCGCCACTTACTCGCAGCTTGAGGGTAGACGAAAAAATCCACAAGAAAATTAAAGTTTTTCTTAACGTTAACAAAGGTTTCTTAATTTTCATTTACTTTAATTGGTAATTTATTTATTTTATTTATTTATTTATTTGTTTACTGTTTTTTGTGCACACATTGCAAACATAATTAACATAGAAATATATGACAACAGACAGATAACTCAGATTAAATATAAAAAAAACTATTCTTATGTCGTATTCTAAATGTTAATTGTATTTATTTAATTTATTACCCTATTATAGTCTGTCAAGAAACTCATGAAAAGAATGTTTTGGGAACTAAAAAATTTGCTTAGACTGGCATTACTGGCAATAACAATTTCTGTTAAACCAAAGTACCTCATATGTCAAATGTGCTTAATGGTTTGTTTCCCTGAAGGTTTTTTTAAGGTATTTTCTAAATTCACAACAAATTTTACCATCTTGAAAATCAAAATGGATCGCAAATGTGTATAATCATAAAAGGAAAATTATATTTATGGTGGTAACAGACTTAATGGCTGAATATCAAGCACAACAGTTGCTAACTAATTTGGACGATGTTTACGGTCGAACATCAAAAGTAACCGGTTCGTATATCTAATTTTATTTTAAGTAAAACACCATACAAAAACTGTAATCTGTTGTTTTAAAGATAAATATTTGAGTTTAATAACAATTTTTTAAACTTTTTGGAGGTTATAAATATGCTTACGAACATTGATTATAGTGAACAACTTTGATACTTTGTATTTGTTATGATTTATTTTATTTGTACTGTTTTTTATTACGCTAATTACGTTATCGACAGCCGGAGGACTCAAAAAAAACCAGAGTACTAAAAATTATTTTTATTAAACTAATTAAAATTATACACTATGACTATTACTATTACTATTACTATTCTTAATCCTATCACTATTACTAATCTTAATACTAATGCCGGTCGATCCGAGATCCAGCTATATATAGTACAGAAATATTCTAATTATGCTTGATAAGAAAACTATTAAATGCTGACGTATTGAGGACGCGCCTTGACCTAGCGCGCTGCTTCCGTGGTTTAGCAATGTCGAGTCAGCGACACCCCGATTGAGGGCGCACGTGGAGTTAACCCAGATTATGTCTTCCGTGGTCAGCAATGTCGAGTCAGCGACATCCCAGTTGAGGGCGCACGTGGAATTAACCCAGATTATGTCTTCCGTGGTTCCATCTGGGTCGCGTATGTAACACGCTTACATAAAATGCTTTTAGGTGTCTTCGAAAGCACAATTCGACGCATATTAGACGAAGAAATGAAAAATGTAACGCCTGGAAAACCACGTCATCAAAATTGAAAAATGAATATTATGCTCGTATTACGACTGATTAATAAATAATATCTCTGTTTTATTTACTGCGTTTTGTTTGTATCCTAATTACCTTACCCTATACGAAACACTACTAAAAAGTAGGATACAATAGTTTTTCACCCTAAACTTTTTAGGCAGAAAATCCTAAAGGTTCATCTTTATAACTACTATACTAGAGGTATAAATACCATAAGGTATTAATATTAATAAAGGATGTAGAATCCCTGTATTATGATGTTTTGAGTATTTAACCCCCACCAGTAATACAAAGAAAAAGTCCAACGGGACAAAACTTATATCCAACATAGATGGCAATCTATGCGAATAAAATAAAAGTATCAAAACTATTCGGAGCAGTTTTTCAGGGTTACCATATAAATTGAAACAGCGCCCTCATTTATTTTCATGACTCTTGACGGACTATACCTACTTCAATCGGTGTTGCCAGATGACAAACACCACCCGATCTCCATAGCCTTACCTACTGAGAGAAATGTTTAGGACAAAGTATGAATACAGTATAGTATATATTTATGTTTAGGTCAAAGTACAAGGAAGCAGTGAGCAGATTAAGTGTTGTACTGAAAGTTGTCAAAATATCTTTTATTTTCTGAATCATTCCGCTTGTCTCTTTCACTTTAAAAAATATATGGCTGGTACTTTATTCTGGGAATCTGGGTGCAATCTTCATTTCTTCACAAATTTTTTTTGAATTGTGTAGCAGAAGGGCTTGCAAGACACCTGATGTAATGATGTTAAGTGGCCCCTACAGCCCATGGTCCCCTGCGTCCAACCTCAAATGCAGGGCCGGATTTAGAAGTCTGGAAGCCTCGGAGCAACAAAGGAGTGGAGGCCCCTTGGTCCCAAATTATTTTCCAAATAAAATCAACAATTTTTTTCAGTCGAGTTTTCGAATAAATAATAATAATAAATTAAAAGTGCTTATCAGGGCCATTTGATATTTTGATATTTTACTGATTTCCTAATTGATGAGAACAAAATATTTATTCTAATTTCTGTTAATATTTAATGTAATCATGGTTGTACAAAGTACTGTAGGTAAAGGTAAAACACAAAAAAAAATATGAAAGGAAAAGTTGTATACTAGTGTACTAGTCTTAATTTAAATTTTTTTCCCAAGTCTATTGTGGGGGCCCTTCTTTTGTGGAGGCCCCGGGGCTGTAGCCCTGGTTGCCCTCCCCTAAATCCGGCCCTGCTCAAATGTAGAAAAAACCCTTTTCAGAGGTTGCATGCTAGTGCTACCCGCATGCACGCATGCACTCAGGCTATGCTACTCATAAAGATCAAGATGTTCGCCTGAAATACAGTACCTACCTCCGGCAAACATACCATAACTGGTGGTAACCCACCCTTACCGAAACGCAAGGCCTGGAGCACACTCCAACATGCTGCTCCAATGCGGATTGATGGAAAAACGGGCTACTAGCTATAGCAACATACAACTCGGTATAGCAACATTTGGGCCTTTTTATGTCCCACAGTTGGGAACGGTTCTCTCCCTACAACAGCAGGACGTGTATACTCTACGACTCTGCTCTAACTTCAATGTGGAATGGTGGAGAAACGGGCTATTGGACAATCCGTGTCGGCTGTTTTCAAACCGCGCATGGGGCCTCCGACAAGGTTCAACGACTAATCGCTTGCGATTTACTCAAGCAGCAGGGCTATGCGCGATTTAATTTTTTTGACAGATTCAATTCAAGGTTTTTATTAGCAGTTTTAGAATTATTCTCTCCTTCTTCCGTCTCCTTACTCCCTCTTACTTTTGGATAAAATACATAAGATGGTGGCACAGTGGTCCGCATTGACCGTGCCGGCGAGGTGGAGATTCCCTCCATTATGGAAGGAATCAAGTTCGCATTCGTATTCGTTCCTTCGGGATGAGTCCTAAATAGTTTTGAAGGCTTAAGTTCAGAATTATTAAATAAGGTTTAATATGTCGGTAACCCATTAATGACCCACTACAGGGTCGGGTCTCCTCTCACAATGAGAGGGATGTAGGCCCTAGTCCACCACGCTGGCCTACTGCGGGTTGGTGGACTTCATATGCCTTTGAGAACATTTTTTTTGTGAACTCACAGGCATGCAGGTTTCCTCACGATGTTTTCCTTCGCCGTAACAGCAGGTGATATTTAATTTTATAAATCGCACATAACTTTTTTACAAAGTCATTGGTGCGTGCCACTGGGATTCGAACCCGGACCCCTCGATTCGAATTCGAGGTCGAATTCTAAGCCACTGGGCTATCACCGCTTACTGGGCTATCACCGCCTTTTATCACCATAGGTTTAATATAAATGTAAGAAAATAAAGTAGCAACATCTGACAATGGGCTGGCTACATCAATCGAAAGACCGATAATTAACCTGTGCACAAGAAAGATTCTTGAATGACAGTTTACAGACCGCCCTCCGACCAGGTGGACGATGACCTAAAGAAGACAACAGGAAACCGTTTGGGTCAAAGGACCCATGTCCCGGTCCATGTCTAACAGTGGAATACGAAGGGATGAAAAAAAATCAGGTTTATTCACATTCCCTACTAAATGTATTTTTTAAATAAAAAATGCAAAAAGGGAGTCAAGATTCCTACATCAGTGTTATGGTTAGCTTTCACTTTCCATTGGCTTCGAACAGCTTCAAGAGCTAATCTGGGGGCTTGTTCCGAACAATGCATCTGCCGCGGAGGGGCTGAAGATTGTCGGGGATCGGGCGTGTCGCGACCGAGGGTCGGAGGAAACCACGGGTCGGCGCTGCCGCACTCGACCGTTAAGGAGTGCACCAGCTGGCCTACACCGATCGAGCATCAACTTCGCATCAAGCCATTTAACCTCCGGTTGCGGCTACCAGCGAGAGGGTTGGAGGAGGGACGGTTTAGAGCAGCCCCGTCCCACACTGCCTTACTGTGTAGAAATGGACTCCCCACATTTAGACGTCTGCCATTTGTATATATGCGACGACTCGAGAAAACTTTAATAGCGTGATTCAGGAACAGCAGTTGATTTACTCTATTCCGGATCTTTTGCTCATTTTTTCTAAATGTCAAATCATTTTAGGATCTTTTTATGATTTTTATTACATTCGTGGTGAAAATACCATAGCCAATTTTGTGTTAAATTAAAACTTTAATTAATTATTTTTTGCAACAAGGACATCAATAGAGATTTTATTAGGATGATTTCACACCTCCGACTAAAATCGCCAATGTTGGTTAATCAATTTTTTAATTATAATTTCAATTCCAACTGTTACTCGAATTCAAGAAAAAATATACTAGATCTATATTCTTATAATATATATTATTAATTTATACATATGACCACTCATTGTAGGCGTTGAATATATCGATACATAAATGCAATTTAGTACGTTACATATTATTATCCATATTTTGTAGCATAAAATAACGATTTTTGTAGTTATGTTTGTTTCTTAAATAACATAAACTCGAAAGAAATATATAGACAACCATTTAAGTCGTTTCAAACCCTGTATAGTAGTAAATAAAAGGTATGGCAAATGCATTAATGTACAATTTCATTTCTTCGATATGAAGTAAACTGCAGTTCGAATTTTCGATTGTGTGCTAGCTTTATTATTACATTTGCTTCTATGTGGGTATAATAAAATAATTTTATTAATAAATACCCGTTACCGTGAGTTACCTAGTAAGGTAGCTAGGTAGGTAGCTACGCAAGCAGTTCAGTCAACATCCACAAGATGGCACGTTTAGTTTACTATAAATTTTACTATAATTAATATTATTAAAAACAAAACATACATGTTATTCATTTCGTTAAGTGTAGTTAACTGCCCTAGAGTTTAATACATTTAATGGAGATTGACCATTTTGTGCTGGTGGCATGAGAATTTAATACTTAGTGTGCTTAAAAATTAAATTAATCATATTATAATAAATTATTCTTTATTTTTTCAACATTTTGTCGTTGTTTTTATGTATGAGAATAGTACTTACCAAAGTTTATTTACTAGCTAGTCCGGGCGATGCTGCGTTAATGTATACATAGGATCGGTTTGGTCCATTGAGGTATTTGTTGTATTTTTAGTTCATTATCTTATTTTTAGAGAATTTTATTAAAAAAAAGATTTAAAAACATTTATTAAAATATATTTTTTTGTTATGATAAGAGTACCTATACTCGTTCGTTTAGACAAATATGAAAAAGTTAAGATTGATATTATGGCCGCATTGGTAGTTCTTCGTGACAACTACAAATTAATAATAGTTAGCCTCAATTACTTACCTATCACCTATGAAAAGGCATGTTCACCACATTCACTACTTAATAAATAGTACCTGGATGACCGAGCTTTGCTCGGTATTTTAATTTTGAAAAGGATGATTATTGGGAAAAATATTTACATATTTAGTGCTGAATAATAACGCCATCTATGTCAAGTAGCTGTAGTGTTGCTGCGTCGGTAAATCATAATTTAGTTATATTGTTGTATGCATAGATGGCGTTAGATGGTGCAAATTTATATTGTTCGAATGTTCGAAAACACGAAAAAAAACAGGTTCTCAAAGGTTTTTTAAAAATGAAACCTAGCTAGATAAATTTATTGCCCCCGAAAATCCTTAAATACCAAATTTCATGGAAATCGTTGGAGCCGTTTCCGAGATCCAGATTATATATATACATATATATATACAAGAATTGCTCGTTTAAAGATTAATTAATAAATATTTAAAGAACAGGCCTGTCTCATGTCTGTAGCAGCTGCAGCTGGTTAAAAGTTGAATAGAACAGAAGAATCATTGCAACACATAAAAGGAAACATATTAGGTACCACCCAGAAAATTAACAGCAAAAATAATTTAAACTATTCTTGAATGTATATATTTTTATCAGCTGCCTAGTGATCATAGCACAGGCCCAAGTTTTGCATAAAGGTAGTTTATTAGGAATCCAAGCATAGAAGACTAGAGATAGGAAGATAGGAAGATAAATAAAACAAAACAATAACAGATCCATCCAAACTTTTAATGCAAAGATATCACAATAACCAAGAACAGTAATTAAACGATCTACTTATGTTAACATTTAAACAACTAAACAAACATTTAAATATTTATACATTCTGTATCGGTATAGAATCTAGTGTCTATTGTTTAACACCAATTTTAATTTTATTACCAATTAATAGGTACACTCACTTTCCCTATTAAAAGGTTAAAATCAAATCTCTTTGTTCATTGTCAGGCAATTGTCAGGTAAAAGTTGTGCACACTTAATGAACGTCATACATAATTCAATATAACACTTTAATATAACGCTTTGGGTGTCCAACTGGTTTAATAGGTACTCAAAGGTGCAAGGCTATCGTCTATCGTAGGTGGACCAACCGACCTAAGGACGACAGCGGAAAACCGTTGGATCAGGATCGGGCACAGTGCCGTGGATTAGGGGAGGCCTAGGCCAGCAGTGGACTAGGACGAGCTGATAGGAAGAATGAGAAGGATACCATTGTATAGAGTCAAGGAAGTACTAGACACATTCAGCCTCTTTATAAAAAAAGCAATAAAACTGGAAAATCTAGAAATACATATTTATAAATTAAAAAAAAATTAAAACATAAAGAATTAAAACTTATAAACGAATGGACGAAATAATAATATGTATACTCGACGAATAATAGCGATATATAAAATCGAAAGAAAATAATAAAGTTCAAATGGTCACTCTATGCTAACTGCTGTTCCTACTTTGGTTTAGTTATTTTCAAAGGAAAGCATAAATAATAAAAAATATTAAAAAAAATACCTATAAATAAAATAAAAATAATGAAAAAAGATAAATAACAAAATTAAAATTATTTAAACAAAAATGTTTCAAAAAATAAGCCTTACTTTAGTTCTTACTTTCGGTAATTTCTCGGTTATTTTCAAGGAAATTTTCAAGGAAAATTGAAATATTATATAGTAATAATTTTTATAATTTTATATAATTATGAATAAATTAAATGTAAATAATAATTAATATGATTTTATAATTATAATTATGGAAATACATCCTAAATAAAGTAATCAGATAATATTAAAAAAATAAACAAAAATAACAAAGATAAAATAATCTAAAGAGTAAAGTTCAAAGAGTCAGCATTCCTACTTTGGTTTAGTTTTTATCAAAGAAAAGTAATAATTGAAAATAATTATGAAATAAGAATAATAAGGATTATATTGGCGATCTCAGACCTTGAGCTCAGTATCATCTAGCCTTACCTGACGGCTCTCAAAGATAAAACTCAGACATGGGTCAGGGTTTCATGGTTAGTCCTGGTTCACATTCCAGTCGACACGAACCCGGAGAAACTAACCCAAGATTTGAAGAAGATGGGATTCCCTGCTTTAAACGTCAGGTGGATAGCACCTAGGCCATAGAAAACAGAATCTAGGCGAATGGTTAAGAAACAGTTCCACTACCTACATCTTGTGACGAGCAGCAACGATGTAAGTTATAATTTAGATAGAGATTTGTTATTGCATTGTAAGTACATAGGTAAAGATAAGACTAGGATAACAAGACAGACAGACAGACGCGAGTCGTCCTACTCCGCGGCGTCCTAAACGCCACATGGAGGGTAGGGGTTCAGGCCTCGAGGATTTCCTCTTTACCTGGGCAATTCTCTCACACGGTACACTGCCCTGGGTGCGTCTCTGCACTTCTAAAGCGCAGGGCGGGCGGGCGGTCCTACAGCGGACCCGCTGAGCGGTGCAGTCCTCCCCCGGTTAGGCGGGGGAGTCCAGTCCCTCGATCTCGCGAGGGAGCGGACGTCCTTCCGGGGGCCGCGCGTGCAACGGCGCTATGCCCCGTAGGTGCGGGTGCGGCCCGTTGTCGGCTCGAGCATACATATGCCTCACCAACTGGGCCACAAACTCACCTATGGACTGCACCTTCAGGTCGCGCGCCAGGACGTCGTTCCTCACGTAGCGGAACGCGTCTGCGATAATACGCAGACAAATGTTCTGCTGCGCTTGGAGACGAGCGCGCTGCGACTTGGCTGCCAATGCGTACCACGCCGGGGCCGCGTAGGTCAAGCGGGAACGGATATACATTTTGTATACCCTCAGTTTCGTGTGGACGGGTAACCTGGATTTCAACACCGGTCGGAGCATCGCCCGCGCGGCGCGCGCCTGTTGGACACAGTGGTCCACCATGGGGCGCATCCGCAGCGTGCGATCGATGTGACATCCGAGGTACTTAACTTTGGGCTGCCAAACTATATCCCGTTCCCGGAACCTTAGCGGCAGCGGCGGTTTGAGTTTACGGCTAAACAAGATGGCCACCGTCTTACCGACGTTGACGGAGATCCGCCACTTGTCGAGCCACTCAGGCAGCAAGTCGAGCAAGCGCTGCATCCTGGCGGCTGCAAGATTCGCGTCGCGCGACGACGCGAAGAAGCCGCTGTCGTCCGCGAACAACGCGAGCTCAACGTCACGTTCCCACTCTTGCAGGTGACCCTGAAGGGTGGGAATGTCGTTGTTGTAGACCGCGTATAACCACGGCGAGAGCGAGCTGCCCTGCGGGACCCCCGCACGGATCGGGCGTGGGCGAGAGTGATTGTTCTCGACCGATATAAAGAACCGCCGTTCCCTCAGGAACTCGGCTATCAACCAACCGGAGTGTGATGGGACGGTAGCTCGCCGGGTATTGGGGATCTTTCCCCGGCTTCGGTAGAACAATCACTTTCCCCAACTTCCAGCAATCCGGGAAGTGGCCTGTGCGGAGGATCCCGTTGAAGAGTTTGGTCATGCCGACCAACGCTCTCTGGGGCAGCATCGCCAACGCCATGTTCGGAATCTCGTCCGGGCCTGGCGCCTTGCGCTTGGGTAAGCGCTCGGCGACCTTCCTAGCTTCCGAGGGTGAGATAAACTCGACCCCCTCCAGCGTAGGTGTCGGGCCGTTCAGAAACTCCGATACGCGGGCCTCCACGAGCTCGTGATGCTCTCGGACGGCGGCGGACGCGGGGTGCGGAGAGAATTGCGAGAATTGTACTCCGCGAGAATCTCCGTGCGGTCCTTCGCCGCAAAGCGGCGTTTGCCCTCGGCATCTACCAGGGGGTAAACGGGGGCTTTGGCGCGAGTCAGCTGTCTATTGAGATGATACAGCGACGTTTCTCGCTCTCCGGCCTGGTCGATCCTTGTCTCCCAGCCGGCGCCACGGTGCTCCATCATCTCCGTAGACAGCTTCTCCGCCAAGGCGTTGAGGTCACGCTTCACCCGAGGACAGCGGGTGCGCGCCCATTGCTTGCGCAGCTTTCGCTTTTCGGCGATCATGTCGCGCAGACAGACCGGGAGGGGGTCACGACGCGCGTTATCCGGGACCTTGGTGGTTGCCGCGTCCAGGGCCTCTTTGACTGCCGTCGCAAAGGCCCCGGCCGCGGCCTCCACCGCCTACGGGGAATTAAGTGGGGCCTTGTGGTCGTAGGCGGCCAGGGCAGACTTGAAGCCCTCCCAATCCGTCCTACGCTTCGCGCGCGGCAATGACGCGCACTCGGGTCCCAGACCGAGCGTGACCAGTATGGGGAGGTGCTGTGTGTTCATGTCATACAGCACCTCCACATAGACCGGGCACGATAGGTTCTTGTGGAGTACGATGTCGAGCACATCCGGACGGTGGTTGACGTTGGTGGGAATGTGAGTGGGTGTCTCTGGCCCTAACACCTCATACCCATTCGCCTCCGCGTCCTCGAGGATGCGCCGACCCACGCTGTTGGCGACTCTGGATCCCCAGGCTCTGTGCTTGGCGTTCAGGTCGCCAGCCAGGAGGGTCGGGTTCCCACTGTCAAAGATGTGCCTGAAATCTTGGAGGCAGAGATTAGTTCCAGGCGGGCGGTATGCCGCAAACACCCGAAGTGCCTGGCCCGCCACGCTCAGCTCGACCCCCGTGGAGCGCGTAACCGAGAACGGCGGGTCCGGCAGTACCGTATGTACCACATCGCGTCGGACCGCCACCGCCGTGCCCCTATAAGGGTACCCGGAGGGGGCGGTCTCGTCGCGGCGGTACATAAAGTAGTTCGGGAGGCGGAAGTCCTGGTTGGGAGACAGTTTCGTCTCCCCCATGAGCAGGACATGCACGTCCTGCTCGCGGAGGAGACGCCAAAGTTCCTCTTTGGACTGAGGGGATAGACCCCCCGGGTTCCAGTACATCAGTCTAAGGTTGACTGACATCCTGGAACCCGAAGAGCTTGGCGATGACCCCTCTAATCGTCCCCACGAGCTCCGGGTACCGTGCTAACGCCTCACTGATGGCCGACGCGGCGGCCACCAGCTCATCGGCGGACGTATTAAACCCGAGGGCTTGTAAGGGCCTAGAGGGGGCTGGACGTCCCGCTATCTGTAGCGGGGATGGAGTGGCTGGATGGGTAGAGGTTGGCGTGGGGCGGGGGGCAGGGACGGGTTTAGGCACCTGGACTTCAACCTCCTGGGTGTCTTGCGGCTTCTTCCCTTTGCGTTTGGGCTTGCCCTTGCGCTTGGGGGCGCCGCTCGCCTCTGCAGCGGCCGACGGCTGGGCCGTGGGCGGGAGTGCCTAGGTGCTTACGCCACCTGGCCTGGCGTCTACGACTGATGCGCGCGGGCGGGCCGCGTTCACCAGCCGGCATGTTGGCCGGGGCCATAAGGGATGCGCCCGCGGTGGGCGCGAACTCCTCCACCGTCCGGGGTTGCACGACCGCAGGCAGTGCGAGCGATGCGGGTCCTCGGGCGGGGGGGCCCGGGCTTCCTGGCTCGGATTCTGGGTGGTGGTGGGGGGACGCTGAGACCCCGCAAGCGCGCCATCCGCCTCAGGTATGGGCACATACGGTTATAAGCCGTATGGGCCCCCTGGCAGTTGGCGCACCTGGGGATCGCGTCGCGCTTGCGTGGGCAGTCTCGAACGAGGTGCACTCCCGCGCAGCGGATGCACCTCGGTGGGCGGTGGCAGGTCTGGGACGAGTGTCCCACCACCTGACTCCTGTGGCATTGGGCGGGGCCTGATCGGCCATGCCACGCCTCCACCGATATGTGGGCGTTGAGGAAGACCCTCGTCGCGTACAGACGCCGGAGTTCCTCAACGTCCATGCGCTCCAGCTGCACGTAGTACACCCCCCTCTTGCTGCCACCGCGTGGGGGGCCTGCAGAAGCGTGCAGGAAAGCCCAGGTCTTTCAGGCCGCCGGTTACCCAGTCCGGATCCGTGTTCTCTGGGAGGCCGCGGACACAGACTTTCGTCGGCCGCTCCTCCGTCAGAGACAGGTAATGCCAGAACAGGCCCGGCTCTGTCTCCTGAATCCTACACAGGTAGGCCTGGACCTTCCTGAACTCCTCCGCTGACTTGGGGTGGAAACGGAAGCCCTTACCGCTCGCCACCGAGTGCGGTGGAAAGCCGAGGATGTCCCGCATCGCCCTGAGGTGCACTACCCAGTTGGGTAGCACCTCCACCACTATCTGCGGCGCGGGACGCTCGCCGGCCGCTGCAGTCGGGGCCTGAGAGGGGGGGGCGGACCTTCCTGGACCGGCGGCTGCCTGGGCGCCGCTGTCGGTCACCGGTTGTCTCGGCTGTGGCGGGGTGGATGGACGCGGCGCGTTGAGCGCCGCGGCGTAGGACGACTGCTCGGATGCAGTTGGACTGCCCGCGTCGGTCCTAGGTACTAAATCCGTACCTATCGTACGCATTCGTTGTCGTCGTGGGAGGGGGGTCGGAGGCACTATCGGCGGCGATGGTGCCTCGGGGAAGGAGGACCCGCCGCTCGCCGGTCCCGGTGTTGACGCCGCAGCTATGTCAGCGTACGACGTCGAGTCGAGGTCGGCGGCCGACGGGGCCTCTCCCGGGGATAAAAGACCACGCGGAGTGGGCTCCCGGTATACCCTATCCACGTTCGCCGCAGCAGCCGAGTCGCCAGCATCGGTGTCACCCGGCGGCGAATCCCGGCTGTCCTCGTACCGGCTGCTCGATGTGGATGCAGCCGATGAGGGCGGGGGCGAGGCCTTCTCCTCTTCATCTTCGGTGGTGGTCGGGGAGGGGGAGCTCGACCTGACCAGCTGGACCTTGTGTGGTCCGGCTTCCTCGGGGGAGGTTGACTCCTCCCTCTTGGTTTTCGGGGGGCGTCTCCCCTCCCGAACAGGGAGGCGGCTGGGCGGTGGTTGCGCAGCGGGGGTTTGCACCGCGCCCGCTGCGGCCGCAATGTTGTGGCGGCTGATTGGTCCCCGCCCTGCAGCTCCGGGAACAACCAAGGCGGCGCTGGCGTGCGCTCGCCCGTGATGGTCGAGCGCACCATCAGGACCCGCCTGGTCCCGGCTCTCCCTCGCCCGCGTCCGCCACTTCCTCGCTCGCCGCGCCGCGCTCCCTCCATGGTGCGCGGGGCGAGTGGTGGGGGGTGGACAGGCTCCTCCTTCTCTCTCTCTCGCTCCAGTGGCAGTAGGTTCTCCGGCGCGCAGAGTTCCGGACACCGCGACCCTTTTCTAATGAAAGGGCGCGGTGTGGTCGGCAGGTGCTCGGAGATGGCACCTGGTCTTCCGGCGCGACTTACGTTTGAAGCAGGCGACACGCGAAAATCGCCCGTAAGTCAACGCCAGAAGAGCGCAGTCCCCACTCACCCTACTCTCCGCGCGCCGAGACCAAAAGGGTCTAGTCAAACTCTCTTGAAGACCTACTCAAAAGACAACGACAACACGACCTCACCTTTATTTGCAACTTATTCTATACTTATAAGTCTTAAAAAACTTAATCAATTTAATTTAATACACTTAACTATCTTAATCTAATTTAGGCTCGTCGTCCATAACAATAGGGGATAAACGTTAAAAATATTTATGAAATGAAATAAATTATAATAAAAAGGATGAATAATAAAAATAGCAAAAAGCAATAGGCAAAACAATCAAATAAATTATAAACTTAAAAATACTTGGTAATAAAAATAACTTAAAATAAATAAAAGAAAAGAAATAAAATAATTAAATGACAAGGTCGGCCTCTACTGTTTCTATATCTTATTCTTTTGGGATGCCCTTTATGACAACCCTTAATTGTTTGTCCTCTTCTAGAGGGAACGAATGATAGAACACGCCCTCTTTGCGAAGAAGGGTCGTGAAATGTCTATGGTGATCGTCCCTCTCGAGAATCACGAGTTTTTTCTTGAACTTTATACATTGGAATGATTACAATTTTGTACGAAATTACAGGTAAACCTTATGAAATAATACAATTACAATGAAACTATTAAAAACCAATAAAAACAAGCTTACAACTATAAACACACATAATAATTACCAAATCTAGCTATGTACAACTTATTGTCTATAAACTCTATACATAGCAAGTACTGAACTTGAGATAAGTCGCGAACAGATAGTAATATGTATTTTTCGGGGGAAAAAACTCAAATTATTTTCTTATTTCGCCGTAAAACTCACTCTAGGCAGTGTAACTATGATAGTTATATGTATTTTAGTTGAAATTGAGAAAAAAACAAGAGAAAAATTTTCGGGGAAAAACGCAAATTATTTTCTTATTTCGCCGTCAAACTCACTCTAGGCAGTGTAACTATGATAGTTATATGTATTTTAGTTGAAATTGAGAAAAAACAAGAGAAAAATTTTCGGGAAAAAACGCAAATTATTTTCTTATTTCGCCGTCAAACTCACTCTAGGCAGTGTAACTACGATAGTTATAATTATGTATTTTAGTTGAAATTGAGAAAAAATAAGAGAAAAATTTCGGGGCAAAAACTCAAATTATTTTCTTATTTCGCCGAAAAAAACTCACTCTAGGCAGTGTAACTATGATAGTTGTAGTTGAAGTTGAGAAAAAATAAGGGAAACATTTTCGGGGAAAAAACTCAAATTATTTTCTTACTCACTCTAAGTAGTGTAAGTTACTTATAATATGGCAAAACAACATTTGCAGGGTCAGCTAGTATGCATATAAATTTTCATAAAAATCGGTCAAGCTATTTTGGAGGAGTATGGTAACTAAAACTGTGACATGAGAATTTTATATTTATAAGAAACCATATTATAAATTTTTTTTTCTCTGTGGTTTCCACCTTTGGTGCCCAGAACATTGGCAGCAGTGCCCCTTTGAATAGAAATAGCTATTTTCAAAGTTAAAAACTGCCAGCTCTGGTCACCTGAAGCGAGAATAAGCTTTGCAGACATGTCTTTGTGAACAAGAAATTTGCTTTAAGTTAATTTCTATTGCATTGGCACACAAAATCTCAAAATTATTGTTCTTAGTTGCTACTTCAAGATAGATTTGAAAGAGATACAGCCCTAACAACAGGTCATCATGCATGACAAATTCATTTCAGATATTGGTGGCGCCATCTCTTGATGAATAGCGAAAAAACACACAAATTGAATATAAGCCAGAGTCTTTCCGTTCCCTGCTGGTCAGATTATAGATGTTGCTGATCCATAACAACATGTTTTGTCATCTTCTCATATAGAGTTTCTGCACCTGAAATCAACAAAGATCAAAATTTGAATAACTTCCTTCCCAGGTACTTAACGGCCAGTTAGGTATGGTTGCCGGGGATACCTTATTTGTGGCGACAATCTTAGTCCTCAAGAATTTGAACTTGACTTATTTCACTAAATAAAATATTTAAAATCAAAATATACTACAATCAAGAAAAATACAAATTATAATAAAATATTATGGTCTATTGACATACTTGCAGTTGATATATGCATGTCAGTCCCCACTTGTAGCTGTTCAGATAGATTCAGCCGATTTGTTATAATGTTGCTCGACATGATGTGGTCTCAATGAAAGCTTGTGTAATCCTTTAATGATAAAAATATAAAAGTTAAACTAAATTTAATGTCACTTAGCAAACCAGTTACAAGTTTATTTAACTCAATACAAATGGCAAATTAAAATGAAACATAAGTATTTTATTATGGTACCTCTTGCTATTCCCTCTTCTGTGCTGTGCCAAAATCCACATAATGTAGCATTTGATTGACTGTCAATCACTGGAAATCTACCCTTACATAAATTGGCTGTGACCGCCTGTGATGTGAGTTATTATTGTGTGACGGATAAGTCTCTTACATCAACCTTTATGATCCTGTCAATAGCATGTCATGTCTATGACAATTTGGGTTGTATGATACGGAAGTCTGTTGGTGTCCTTAATTTGGTCTGACCACCATACTGGAAATCTTCACTCATCTTTTGGCAGTTAATCTGAAGAAAATTTTTTTTTTTTAGTTTTATTAATTCATGTTATTAATTAATTTAATTTTTAATTTATTAATGTACACAAAATAATGGTAGGAAACATAATAGATTGAAAATAGCGTACAAGGGCAAGGGTAATTTATTAGAATAATAAGAATAACATGGGTTGCGGATGGGGTCTGGTAAACTAGTAATTTAGTGCTTAAAAAGTTTGTACTAAACTCATCATTTTATATTTCTTTCATATTCAAATCAGTGACAGCCTAGCACCACAGCACGGCAGGCATGCACTCACTATGAACCCAGCAGGGCGTGGAGCCGTGATCTGACCGAGCAAGATGGCAGACACAAGCTCAATTATCACTATCAAGCAAATAATGTCCTGATCTAACAAGTGGCAGGCACAATCAGCCTGCAACTTCACCGTCATCCTCGGGCCATGCATCTACCTCATCATCCTGTGGCCACAATAAACGACATCCTCATCTCACACCAAAGGTTGGATATACACTATGTGTGTGTGTTATGGTACGTAGTTTAGTACCTACTTATTAAGCACTCAAACACATCAAAATAGGATTGTGTCCTACTAAGTCAATTGATATACTTTTAATGAACTGTCATAAACACTATCTTTTCATACATTTTGTATCTTGAATGCACAGTACGAAATTCATTTTAGACATATTGAAAGGTGGGTCAAATAGTCGTAAATGCAGATTTTTAGCAGAATTACATTTTGAAATTAATTGTGAATGATGGAAACGAAGACATTCTCAGAAAACTCTAAAATAGAATAAGAGATATATTACACTGGGCAAATTAGGTACCTTCACTGACTATCCATATAGGTACCTACCTGTTACATTATAATATTAAGAGATTTACATAATTTTATCGTTATTTGTAACAATTATGATTTTAAATAAAATAAAATGTTATATATTGACTGAATCCCGTGCAAAAACGACGTGGTTACTGATTACCTATTGAATGGCATATCAAAGCAACTCAAAGCGTCTACTACCGAAAATAAAGATTTTTATTTTGCGTACCTGACTGACTGACTGGTGCTGACATTCTGAATACTGGATGATATTGATTATTGAATATTCAAACTTCTTTAAATTACCCTTTTCAAGTATTTTAATAACAAATAAAGCACTCTTTTAGTTTAATGGACGTTGACCACGCCCGCGTGGCACGGACAGGCCGGACAGAAAATTTTTGATTTATGAAAAATTGAAGTAGAATAGATATTAGATAGAGGAAGTGGAGGGTAGCTACATATATTTATATCTCTCGCGACAGCACCAGCATTGGCGTTTGTGTTTTGTTTGACATTTCATTTCGCTTGAGTTACGCTTTGATTTGAGACTGAAAGGAACTTTAAATAAACTTGGGTATTTACTAAACGCTATTTTTATGAAGAGGAGGCATTATACATTACACTTTTGCCTTGACAGATATTAAAGTACCTATTATTAATTTGTCCAAACTAAACGCGTTTTATTGTATTTTCTAAAATTCTGTACATAACTTATTCGCGTGTCTAATTCTTTAAGTATACAATTATTTAACATAAACTTTATTTCGGTAAAAAAAAATTTCTTTTTTGAAAAATGTAGTATACATTTATTATTTCAATTTTATAATTCAGGTTTGTTAATCTGTTTTTCAAATGTCAAAAACGCTATACGCTACGCCATGAAAGCTATCGGCGTGACGTCATGAGCAGTGTAAATATACAATGGAGTCTTTGTTGACCTGTATTTTTTATTGATAATTTGCGATTTCTCAGTTTTCTTGAACACCGCCACGAGACACCGTTTTTGCAAAAATAACTTTTGTTCCTTTACTGAGATGTCATATGAGATGTATTGCTTACACTGCGAGTGACGTCACTAGCATGGCGGCAGCGCTGAGACGGCCGGGACCGTGTTTACCCGGGGATTTTTGAAATTTAAATTGAAAATTCTTTTTTTACATAATATTTGTTTGTAAAAAATTTTTTTTACAATTTTTTATGGGTTTTTATGACTTACGAATTCATATAAAAAGCTTTTTGACATAGGCCGTAATACCTTATTCTCCAGAACCATTTTTTCTAAAATTTTCGATATCGATTGTCGTTTTTGAGAAATTCACGTCGAAAAAATAATATTTGTGAAATTTTTCCCGATGTTTTTACATTTTCGATTTTTTTCGAAAACCACTGAAGCGATCTCCAAAATTTTGATACCACAACCATGATCCATTTGGTGTTGTGGTATCAAAATGCTTGAGATCGGTTCAGTGGTTTTCGAATTGTCGCATTTTTCGATGCGTCGATAAATGCGACGTGTTTTCGATAATGGGACGCTTGAAATGGATTTGATAACCATTTTCAATGGCAAAAGTTCATGTCGGAAATGTCGACAGATTGATACTTGAAGGCAAGGCCGCCTT
This sequence comes from Erynnis tages, assembly GCA_905147235.1. Classification (NCBI taxonomy): domain Eukaryota; kingdom Metazoa; phylum Arthropoda; class Insecta; order Lepidoptera; family Hesperiidae; genus Erynnis; species Erynnis tages. The sequence goes on from LR990098.1 coordinate 4,145,651, forward strand.
TGAGTCACCATATTTCGCCCAACGGCTGAGGATATGCCGTCAATGTCTTAGAAAAGAAGCCTCACATGGGCATATTACAAGCGTTCTTTTCAAAAATTTCATTAATTAAATTGAACGTTCATTATAATTATATATATCCGTAGTGCCATCTTTTGACGAGTAGTAGAAGTGTAGCAAACTATTGCAGATCAAAACAAACATCAAGTATTTTGTTACTATATTTTGTATCTACCATAGATATAATAATTTCTACTAGCTGACCCCGCAAACGTTGTTTTGCGACATAAGTTATCGAGCGAAAAAAATAAAATAAAAATCTTAGGTAGTAGGACAACTCCTTATCACTTAGAGGTATGAAAATTAGATTATGCCTATAAAATTTCATAAAAATCGGTCAAGCCGTTTTGGTAACTAAAACTGTGACATGAGAATTTTATATACGTATAAGATTATACATTAACTTCGTTTATATTTTAGTGAATAGTGTTATCACGTTTATCGTAATAATCCTTCGATGAATTAGTAGAGTGTCAACATAAAAATGGTACATCTAAAATTAGGGGAATTATTTTGCTGTTATTTCACTTTTTAATGATCCACACTTGAATCAATACATTTTTCCCAATTGGTTTCCTAATTTTTCTTTTAATGGTGTTCTGTGGTGTAGTTTCATAATATTAGGTCGGACAAACAAACAAACTTTTCAGCTTTCATTTATTTTCTATCTTAAGCTATATTATTTAGTTGTAAAAAAATAAACTTAAGAATTCCAGCACACCGCCTGTAGTAGACAATAACAAAAACAAAACATTTAGGTACCTAGGCACAAATATTACATTGTGATGTAGTATTAGAGAAGTATTCGCAGGGTGCGTCCACATTATGGGCCTAAAGCTTTAAGCTGCAAGTTAACATTCAAAATAACAAAGGATTTGATTAACGCATTGTTTAACGATTCAGGAGGCCCAGGACCGGGCGGAGCGACGTCGATTAGGGGAGGCCCGTGTCCAGCAGTGGACTACCAAGGGCTGAAAGGAAGGAAGGAAGAATTCTACAAGAAAAGTGTACCCGCGCGCCCCCAACCGTCCATGGAGCAAGTGGTATGCGCACGCGCCGCATGGACTGCATCAGTTGCATCACTGCAGTCGTCGACGAAGTGCGCAAGTGAATTAGTGCTTTTTTTTTGCGTTTTTGAATTACTTATTTGTGGGCATTCTAAAAATCAAATAATTGAAATACAAAATTAAATAATTTTGTGGCAATATGTTCTAAGGGAGTGTGTAAAATGTATAATCTTTTTAAATACAAGTTGACCTAAAGCTTATTATAATTCATTTTATTTCCAATTAAATGCATTATTTTATAAAATTAAAATCTAAATATAAAGTCTCACATAATATTTTTTTATTAAATAAGTTTTGTTTTATTGTGCTTAATAGAAATTTTGCAATGGTGAGTGGGTACAAGTAACTGAAAATGAGAAAGCCGTCTTCGGCAAGTAGCAGTATAAGGTAAGCGTATCATAATTTGTTATTATTTATTTAACTTGTCAGTAACCCATTAATCTCCACTCACAATGAGAGGGATGTAGGCCTTACTCCACCACGCTGGCCTACTGTGGGTTGGTGGACTTACGTGCCTTTGAGAACATTTTTTGTGTGAGCTATCAGGCATGCAGGTTTCCTCAAGATGTTTTCCTTCACCGTAACAGCAGTGAAGATTAGTGATAATTATTTTTTATAAATCGCACTTAACTTTTTACAAAGTCATTGGTGCGTGCCACTGGGATTTGAACCCGGACCCGGACCCCTCGTAACCTCGTATCGAGGTCGAATTCTAAGCCACTGGGCTATCACCGCTTATTTAACTTATTGATGCATTAATCGAACGAATATATATTTATGCTTGTTTTAGTTAGTATTATTATTATACTTAGTTTACGTTGGATAAAAAATATTAGTAGTTGAATGGAGTTAAATTATTTATTTAAATTTATGTTCAAACATTGTTTAAATAGGAAGAAAACAAAAAGAACAACTTGTAAATATTATAGAAAAGAAAGATGAAATATGATTTAAAAAAAACACTGGAACATTGAGATTCACATCAAAAATATAATTTGTAATGTTTAGTTCATGTATTAAGTAAATAGACAAACCATTTCACATGAAATTGACTGGCCAACATATTTTTTGTTAAAATATTAAGACTCGCATGCAATGTAGTTGAATTTTTAAAACAGATATTTCTTTTGTGTTATTCCCACGTTATTCCTTTGTTTTACGATATGCCGACATTTCATATTTACGGGTGCCATAAATCTGTAGCAGGCGGCGTGCGCTTTGTATACCTTTGAATGCCGCTGTAGATAAGCCGTTTATTGCATATTTAGTGCAGCCCAAGTTGAAAACGAATTAAAAAATACCTTATAACTGAAAAATATAACTGAAAAAATCTCTGCTCTGCTGGGAATCGAACCCAGACCTTTCGCGCAGTGCACCGGTGTCTTAACCACTGCGCCACTTGGGTCGTCAAAAAGATGAAACGGAGATTCAATAAAATATTTTTTTACTATTATTAGACTGCTCTAGTAAAATCTAAATGAAATATCCTGTGATGTGAAATGTTTTAAATTCGTTCGGAACATAAAAATACTATTTAGTATTGTAGTCCCTGGTTTACATCTGGATACATACAGACCTGTAAAATGTGAATAAATTTTTCTTGTTTTTTTCTTTCAAAAATATTGGGTTAAGAGTTACTCTTTGAATAAAAAGCAAATTATAGTGCCTCATACAAGTAGCGCCATCTACTATCGAGTAGCACAAACTAAAAAAATAAATTTCGAAATTCTTTTTTTGTTCGGTAGGGTATGATTCCAAGTTGGTCCCACATTTTTTCGGTGAGGATCTTGTCGACGCGCAGGGCGAGGCGCGATACGACGCGCGACGGTGTCATTTCACACTTCGCACTTCACCCAAACTCAGGGATGCGATTGTTTATGTTACCACTGTTAGCTTATCGGTTACCTCAAGAGTAGTAATAAAGACTATTGTTAAATGTGAGAGCGACGATGATTTATATGGCATCGTCCCTACGTGGCCGGAGGTCGGCTTGGGAGTACCGTGAGAAAGTTTGGAATCGAAGGTCTGGAGCCTCGACAAGGGCTTCAGGCTGGCAGTCAAATACCGACAACGGTTAAGCGCGACCAACGGACTCGTAATCCGTTCTCCTGATTAATTAATTGAGACAAAGACTTTAAGCGTAGATAGAAATAACTTAGGAGAATAACTTAGACCTTTTTACCCTTTGAAGTGTAAACATAGTGTAAAGCAAGTTTTATCGAAGTTTATAGTAACTATTCGATTTTTGATGTAGGTAGTTATTGTATTTGCCCGCGCGCGTTTCCCTTTGCCCACGAGTCGATGTATGAATTAACTAGATACTACCCCTCGACAAATCTTAGGTTCTGGAGATACGTGGAACTTCTGAACGAGTGGAATAATTGAGCGGTGTTTAGAATACATGACTTTATTATTATTAATCATGTTCAAAGGTAATTAAACCGTTTTATATTGAATATTTACAAACTATGCTGTCTTTAAGATTACTATTGACAAGCTAGCTCATCATTGACCACCCTTTGGTCTGACGATGAAGTGGAACTCCTTAACAAAGAGTAGTAACAAAACCGTGTTTAAAGATATCTGTTGTCAAAAACATTAACATTAGGATGACAGACTTGACAGAGTATCATGTAATACATCGTTTGAGAATCGGATGATGGACTGGAAGTGGAACCCCTCAACCGACAGAAATAATTAAGTAATTAAGAATGATTACACAATAGCGTTAATGTAAGAACGCCAAAGTGTCATTAAACTTCTCAGGTTCTGATGGTGGAGTGGAAGTGAAACTATGAAAACTAAAAAGCATGAAATAAATTATTTTTAACAAAAATTTGGACTGACTTCAAACTAAAAAAAGTAAGAAATAACTTTACAAACAGACTTCAATAGAACAACAGAGTAGCACCTGCTCTGGGAAATGTTTAAGCGCTTGGTTGGAGATACCGTCCGCTCCTGGGGCTTTACGGGGTTTCAGGCCTTTGATGATGGACTGAACTTGGTCCGTGGAGATCGTTATGGGATCGGTGGTGATGGGGAGTGAGTTCCTGTGATTCCTCATCTGCATTCTGCTTTTTCATTTTCCTCGAAGGCGGTACTGCCATCGGGACGAGTAAGATGGGGGGTATGGGTTATTGCGTCTATACGAAGGGCTCTCGCCACTTTGTAGTATGCCGTATGTGAGGGGGTTATATTCTCCATGAGGGAGTCCCGATTGGAGTCCTTCAGTTCGGAGAGGCGGGCTCTGACTTGGCGTTGGAGGTGGTTAGCACGCCATCTATAGGTTGGGGTGGGGTATTTAGCTGCTCTTCTGAGAGCTGCATTCTTGGCTTTAATGAGATTCATGACGCCGATTGGCAGCTTGCGGTTGTTCACCACTCCATGACCCTTTCGTTGTCATGGAGTGCAGTTTTTACTAGGGAAGTAAAGGAATTGACCGCATTGTCTATCTTATCCGTACTATCGAAGTAGTCGGAGGAGATAGTATACGGCGAGTCGGGGGCATCAAAAGCTGATGTGAGGGCTTCCTTATAACCTTCCCAGTTAGGTTTTTGAATAAGTGGTTGGGGTGGGGGCATAAGGCCCGAGTTGTAGGGAGACTGGACGATGGTCCGAGCCTAGGTCATCGAGAGGTTCGATCGCTCTTAGATTAAGAGCGACCCCCTTGACAAGGGCGAAATCTAGGATGTCAGCCTTATGACTGACAATGTCTGGGTAGTGTGTGGGGGTAGAAGGGGATAGAATGACTATGTCTAGTGTATTTGCGAGCTCGAGAAGCTTGACGCCGTTGTTGTTGTTTGATAGACACTTCCATTCGGAATATTTGGAGTTAAAATCTCCAAAGAGGATGACTGACTCTTCTAGGGAGAGTAGGGCCTCTAGGTCCTGTTTTAGGGGGGGGCTTTCCGCATGGTAGGTAAACTGAGGCTATTACTAGGGATGGGTGGCCTGTCATTCCTAACCTACAGACTGTGGCTTCTATGTTGGTCAGTGCGGGTGTTTGTATTGGGGAGCAGTGGAGGGCTTTCTTGTAGTAGATGGCGGTACCACCTTTGTGTCCGTCAAGTCTATCGTTCCTAACAAGGGATGGGATAGAGAGTCCCTTTGATAAGTGGGGCTTGAGAAAGGTCTCTTGTGTGAGCAGTATGTCTATGTCTCTATTTTTGGTGAATATTTTGAGCTCTGGGAGGTTAGAGATAAGTGAAACGCCCCTGGGTTTCAATCGACCGGTATTTTGGGAAGTGGAGTAGTGTTCTGCTCTTGAGTCATCATTGTGAATTACTGATGAGGTGGGAGTGCTCAGCGAATGCCATTAGGCGGTCGTCGAGTGTCCTGGCAGCCCGGAGCTTCTTTGCGAGAATTGAAATTTCGCTTATATACAATTTTAATCGCGCCTAGGACAGTTTTCATGTCTTCCACAAGAGAGGATGCCTCCTGCGGCTGGGGATGTGCCTGACGCTGTGGATGGGGGGGGGTTGCCTTAGGACATTGGTAGTGTCCAGGGCAGGTCTAGGGGGGGGGGGGGGGGGTTGGTAAGGTGGCCCTGAGGGGGCTGTAGAGGGGCTGTACCTTATGGGGGGATACTGTATTGCAGAAACCGCCGGTGGGGGTGGTGCTATTTTAGGCTGCTGCTGTCTTGTAGTAGCCTTGAATTTATTGGGTTTGGGATCTCTAGGGCAACCGCGATAGTTAGCCGTATGGCCGACTTGTCCGCAGAGCACGCATGCGGGAGGGGTCTCCGCGTCGCGAGTCCGCTTGCACACTTTGGTGAACTGCGGTTCTTTGGTGAACACTTAACGCATCTTGGGGGGGCGGAGCAGTTTAATGCTGCGTGTCCGTCAACTGGCAGCGGTGGCACTGTGCCGGGAATCCTTTTTTATTTGGGGGTTCAACCCTTATATTGGCTAGATTGCACACTGTGCTCAGGCCTTTGAATATCTCCTTGGATTTGGAGGTATTGGTTAGAATGACTAGTGCTAACGGGAATTTTCTGCCCGTTCGGCTGTACATTTTATGTACTGATTCAACAGGGAAACCCTGTTGGGTGACGTCATTATGGATTTCCTCATTTGATATTTCGATATGATTACATAGATGCCGCGGAGGATGGCTTTGATTTTTGGCTCTGAGAGCGTACGTATGATAAGGAATTTGTTTTAGCGTCAGTAGACGCGTTAGGGATCGAAAGTCATCCATGTAAGGGATGATAATTCGAGTACCGTCTTCGGTATTCGACGCTTTGGTGTAGTGCACCTTGTTATCGGTGCATAATTGGGCTACATATGGCCATTTAGCCTTATCCCGTAGGCATATAGGCGGGGACTCCCCACATTTGGACGTCCGCCATTTGTATATATGCGACGACTCGAGAAAACTTTAATAGCGTGATTCAGGAACAGCAGTTGATTTACTCTATTCCGGATCTTTTGGTCATTTTTTCTAAATGTCAAATCATTTTAGGATCTTTTTATGATTTTTTATTACATTCTTGGTGAAAATACTGTAGCCAATTTTGTGTTAAATTAAAATTTTGATTCATTATTTTTTGCAACAAGCACATTGGAGATTTTATTAGGATGATTTCACACCTCTAACTAAAATAATAGTCAATGTCGGTGTCAATCAATTTTTAGCAGACTTCAGAAAAGGAGGAGGTTATTTTAATTATAATTCCAATTCCAACTATCACTCGAACTCAAGAAAGAAGAAGAATAGTAAATGTACTATATTCTTAGTCTTATGATATATTAATTTATATGTACATGTCAACACTAATTATTGTATAGGCGTTGAATGTATCGATAGATAAATGCAAAGTAGTCACATAAAAAAACGATTTTTGTATGTTTCTTGTATCATAATTTCTCGATATTCTCGTTTTGATACTTTGGGACGCAAATAAATTTTATTATTTTGGTCGGGGGCATAAACTTGAAGGATATATAAAGACAACCATTTTAGCCTTGTCAACCCCTGTAGCAAATAAAAGGTATAAATGTCCTGTTTCATTTCTTCGACATGAGAAAATATTTTAAAGCAAAGTGCAGTACGCAATCTCCACAAATATCGATCAAACTAATTTTCGATTGTGTGCTAGCTTTATTATCACGTTTGCTTCTATGTCTTCTATGCGGGTATAATAATTTTATTAAGAAATACCCGTTATGTACCGGATGGTACCGATACCGTGAGCTGCCTAATAAGGTAGCTAGGTAGGTAGCTACGCAAGCAGTTCAGTCAAAACCCACAAGATGGCACTTTTGGTTTACTATAAATTTAGTAATTTATGGTATTAAAAACAAAGCATACATAAATTAAATATTTAACTTTAATTGTAGTAAACTGTCCTAGAAAAATTTAAAAGATATTTAATGGAGATTGATAATTTTGAGCTGGTGGCATGAGAATTTAATAGTGTGCCTGAAAATTGAATTAAGTTTTTATGTTTATCTATGAGAATAGTACTTTGCTGGTTTATTTATTTACTAGTTAATCCGGGCGTTACCTCGTTAATGGATTGAAATGGTAGGTTTGATTAGATTAAATTTTAAGATCATTATTTATAGAGCATTTTAATAATATTATTTTTCTTTGTTTACAGACAAAAAGGCAAAATTTAAGATTTATATAATGGCTGCATTGAAAGCGGTAGATAGTCCTTATAGCAAGCCACAATTACCTATTATTTATGAAAGGCACAATCACATTGAGTTATTATTACTAGCATAAAGTTCAATGCACAACCACTACATTCACCACAAAGACAGCACAGGCCTGTTGCTGTTGATTAAAAGTTGAATAGAATAGATGAATCATTGCAAGACATAAAAGGAAACACCACCACACAAAAAATTAACAGCAAAAATAATGAAAACTCTTCTTGAATGTATACAGTTGGTTTCGAACTAGCGGTAATTTAGGGTCATAAAATAGACCAAATTTCATCGACCAAACACCCCCATAAAAGGATCCAGTCCCCCTCCATTTGAAATGGCAGCCATTTGAATTTCTATGATTTTTTTGTGTGTATTATATTATTTCTATAATTTTTTTGTCCACAAGATAATTTCGATTTCTCTGGACCTAAATGTTCTACAGAGATGTTATTTGCTAGCTAATATTACCTACCAATTATCAGATAAAAAAGAAAATTTTGTTTATTTACAAATTTTTAATGTCTCAATAAAACTAAAAAATAACAAAAAAACCCCAACACAACGACAATTTTCATTGAACATAATTATTTTGAAATGTGCACGTGATGCGCTTTCATTTGAGATCCCACTCGATTATATTTGCAGACATTCGGTTATTCTTCCCCAATTTCACCCCCCACAACTTTTAAACGACTCAACCAATATTCATCAAACAATTCAAACATATCTAAGAACACTCACCTGTAACTCACTTTTCATACAAAAAAAAACTAAATTGAAATCGCTTCATCCGACACGTCAAACTTATAACACCAACTTTTTTGCGTCGGGGGTTAAAAACGGTTTTTTCACTGATTTAAATCAAAAAGCTGATTGTTTTTTTTTTGTTCAGTTTTTGTTACATAACTCAAAAATTAGCTCATTAAAGCAAAGATTTCTTTACATATATGAGCATAACTTATGACCTATTGGATTTTGAACATGAGTCTACCGCAACTTGCGCAATCAGTATAATAGTAGTCTGTCTTCAGAGCAAAAACGGCCCTGATAAGCATTTTTTTAAATAAATTGCTACTACTGCTTATTATTTAAAGTCATTTCAAGTCTTCTCGTTTATTTTGAAAGCTATGTTTGAAAAATATGTTTTAGTGCTTACGTTATGCTCATATTCCAAAACCAATAACTCATGCAACTGAGAGCAAATAATATGACATGTTTTGTAGATATCATCCTCGCGTACCAATACGAGTATCTGTAAAAAAATATTTACCTTAACGAGCTCGTTTTCGAGATATGTAAAAAAACTTAATATAATATGGAAATCAGTGAAAAAGCCTATTTTTTAACATTTTACAAAAAAAATCTATTTTATCTGATAGATGGTATCATTATCTATCAAACATTCAGGTCCAGAGAAATCGAAAATAATTTTTTTTTAATACAAAATTCAAATTGCAGCCACTTCAAAACGAGTACGGCTAGACCCATATATGGGGGTGTTTTGTCGATGAAATTTGGTATATTTTAAGCCCTTAAATTATCGCTACTTCGAAGCCTAACATCCTATATATTGTTATCAGCTGCCTAGTGATCATAGCACAGGCCCAAGTTTTGCATAAAGGTAGTTTATTAGGAATCCAAGCATAGAAGACTGATAGGAAGATCAATAAAACAAAACAATAACAGATCCATCAATACTTTTAATGCAAAGATATCACAATAACCAACAACATTAACAAACAGTAATTAAAAGATCTACTTATGTTAACACTTAAACAACTAGATAAACATCTAAACAAATAAAATAAATACAATTATATCAGATATTTGAAAACATACAGCCTTACATTCTATGTCAGTATCTAGATCTAGTGTCTATTGTTTAACACCAATTTTAATTGTCAATAAATAAATACCTACATTCACTTTTCCTGTTAAAAGTTCAAATTCAAAGCCTGTCAGGTAAAAGTTGTAAACACTTAATGAACGTCATACATAATACAACATAATATAGCACAATACATTCGCTTTGGGCGTCCCTAAGGATATCGTAGACCAAGAGAAAAAACCGGACGGAAAAAGCTTCCAGTGCCTTTTGAGCTCCTTTAACTTATACCAAAAGGAGCTCAAAAGAGTGGACTGACGACCTAAGGAAGACAGTGGGAAACCGTTGGAATCAAAAAGGATCGGGCGGCGTACCGCTGATTAGGGGAGGCCGCTGTCCAACAGTGGACAAGGATGAGCTGCAAGTAAGAATGAAAAGGAGGATAGCATTGTTTAGTATAAAGTCAAGGAAGGAGCACTGGACACATTCAGCCTCTTTTTAAAAAAATACAATAAAACTGGAAAATCTTAATTTATAAAATAAAAATTAATGAATACAGGAAGAATGAAAACAGAAGAAGAATAATAAGGAAGTATAAAAAATCTAAAGAAAGTAATTAATTTCAAATGGTCACTAACTGCTGTTCCTACTTTGGTTTAGTTATTTTCAAAGGAAAGCATAAACCATGAAAATTATTTTTAAAAAAATATATAAAATAAAGATAACGATGAATAAAAATAAAAAAAAATAACAAAGTTAAAATAATTTAAACAAAAAAAAAGTTCATTGAGTTACCCTTACTACAGTTCCTACTTTGTTTGTTATTTTCAAGAAAAAAAAAATGGAAAATATTTAAAAATATCAAAGAAACAATAATAACAAAGGTAAAATTATCTTATGAATAAAGTTCTACGAATTAGCCTTCCTACTTTGGTTTAGTTATTATCAAAGAAACGTAATAATTGAAAATAATTATGAAATAAGAATAATAAGGATCATATTTTCGATCTCATACCTTGAGCTCAGTATCATCTAGCCTTACCTGACGGCTCTCAAAGATAAAAACAGACATGGGTGAGGGTTTCATGGTTAGTGGTTCATGTACGATAAGAACGGGATCCCTATTCCCTACTAAGGTTTCGGTAGATGACGTTCCAGTCGACACGAACCCGTAGAAACTAACCCAAGATTGTAAGTACATAAAGTACATAGGCAAAAATAAGACTAGGATAGCAAGTAAAACAATAGAGCACAGTCCCGCGGCTCTCTATACAGTGTCACCCGAGACTGCGCTCTTCTGGCGTCGGCTTACGGGCAACCACTGCGCTCTTCTGGCGCTGACTTACGGGCGATTTTCGCGTTTCGCTGCTCCCATCGTAAGTCGCGCCGGAAGACCAGGTGCCTTCTCCGGGCACCTGCCGACCACACCGCGCCCTTTCGTTGGCAAAGGGCCGCGGTGTCCGGACATCTGCGCGCCGGAGAACGTAATAAACACCGGAGCGTTAGAGAGAGAAGAGGAGCCTGCCCACCCCCCACCACTCACCCCGCGCCCCATGGAGGGAGCGCGGCGCGGCGAGCGAGGAAGGGGCGGACGCGGGCGAGGGAGAGCCGGGACCAGGCGGGTCCTGATGGTGCGCTCGACCATCACGGGCGAGCGCACGCCGGCACCGCCCTGGCTGTTCCCGGAGCTGCAGGGCGAGGACCATCCGGCCGCCACAACATCTGCGGCCGCAGCGGGCGCGGTGCAAACCCCCGCTGCGCAACCACCGCCCAGCCGCCTCCCTGTTCGGGAGGGGAGACGCCCCCCGAAGACCAAGAGGGAGGAGTCGACCTCCCCCGAGGAAGCTGGACCCCACAAGGTGCAGCTGGTCGGGTCGAGCTCCCCCTCCCCGACCACCACCGAAGAAGAAGAAGGCCCTGAAGAGGAGAAGGCCTCGCCCCCGCCCTCATCGGCTGCATCCACATCGAGCAGCCGGTACGAGGATAGCCGGGATTCGCCGCCGGGTGACACCGATGCTGGCGAAGCGGCTGCTACGGCGGATAGTATGAGGGTGAGTAGGGAGCCCACTCCGCGCGGCTTGTCATCCCCGGGAGAGGCCCCGTCGGCCGCCGACCTCGACTCGACGTCGTATGCGGACTTTGCTGCGGCGTCGACACCGGGACCGGCGAGCGGCGGGTCCTCCTCCCCCGAGGCACCATCGCCGCCGATAGTGCCTCCGACCCCCCTCCCACGACGACAACAACGAATGCGTACTACGGATTCTATACCTAGGGCCGACGCGGGCAGTCCAACTGCATCCGATCAGTCGTCCTACGCCGCGGCGCTCAACGCGCCGCGTCCATCCACCCCGCCACAGGCGAGACAGCCCGAGACCGACAGCGGCGCCCAGGCAGCCGCCGGTCCAGGTAGGTCCGCCCCCCCCTCTCAGGCCCCGACTGCAGCGGCCGGCGAGCGTCCCGCGCCGCAGATAGTGGTGGAGGTGCTACCCAACTGGGTAGTGCACCTCAGGGCGATGCGGGACATCCTCGGTTTCCCGCCACACTCGGTGGCGAGCGGTAAGGGCTTCCGCTTCCACCCAAAGACCACGGATGAGTTCAGGAAGGTCCAGGCCTACCTGTGTAGGATTCAGGAGTCAGAGCCGGGCCTGGTCTGGCACTACCTGTCTCTGAGGGAGGAGCGGCCGACGAAAGTCTGTGTCCGCGGCCTCCCGGAGAACACGGACCCGGACTGGGTAACCGGCGGCCTGAAAGACCTGGGCTTTCCTGCGCGCTTCTGTAGGCTCATCCCCCCACGCGGAGGCAGCAAGAAGGGGGTGTACTACGTACAGCTGGAGCGCATGGACGTTGAGGAACTCCGTCGCCTGTATTCGACGAGGGTCTTCCTCAACGCCCACATATCGGTGGAGGCGTGGCATGGCCGAGCAGGCCCTGCCCAATGCCACAGGTGTCAGGTGGTGGGACACTCGTCCCAGACCTGCCACCGCCCACCGAGGTGCATCCGCTGCGCGGGAGTGCACCTCGTTCGCGACTGCCCACGCAAGCGCGACGCGATCCCCAGGTGCGCCAACTGCCAGGGGGCCCATACGGCTAATAACCGTATGTGCCCATACCTGAGGCGGATGGCGCGCTTGCGGGGTCTCAGCGTCCCCCCACCACCACCCGGAACCCGAGCCAGGAAGCCGGGGCCCCCCGCCCGAGGACCCGCATCGCTCGCACTGCCTGCGGTCGTGCAACCCCGGACGGTGGAGGAGTTCGCGCCCACCGCGGGCGCATCCCTTATGGCCCCGGCCAATATGCCGGCTGGTGAACGCGGCCCGCCCGCGCGCATCAGCCGCAGACGCCAGGCCAGGTGGCGTAAGCGGGAGAGGAGGCTCGCTGAAGAGCAGGCCTCCGCGCCCCCGCCCAAACCAAAACCTGCGCCTCGAGCGCCCGCGGTGGTTGCGGCTCCGCCCGCCCCCGCGCCCGCCCCCGCTCCACTCCCGCCCACGGCCCAGCCGTCGGCCGCTGCAGAGGCGAGCGGCGCCCCCAAGCGCAAGGGCAAGCCCAAGGGCAAGCCCAAGCGCAAGGGGAAGAAGCCGCAGGTCACCCAGGAGGAGGAAGTCCAGGTGCCCAAACCCGTCCATGCCCCCCGCCCCACGCCAACCCCTACCCATCCAGCCACTCCATCCCCGCTACAGATAGCGGGACGTCCAGCCCCCTCTAGGCCCTTACAAGCCCTCGGGTTTAATACGTCCGCCGATGAGCTGGTGGCCGCCGCGTCGGCCATCAGTGAGGCGATTGCACGTTACCCGGAGCTCGTGGGGACGATTAGAGGGGTCATTGCCAAACTCTTCGGATTCCAGGATGTCAGTCAACCTTAGACTGATGTACTGGAACCCGGGGGGCCTATCCCCGCAGTCCAAAGAGGAACTTTGGCGTCTCCTCCGCGAGCAGGACGTGCATGTTCTGCTCATGGGGGAGACGAAACTGTCTCCCAACCAGGACTTCCGCCTCCCGAATTACTTTATGTACCGCCGCGACGAGACCGCCCCCTCCGGGTACCCTTATAGGGGCACGGCGGTGGCGGTCCGCCGCGATGTGGTACATACGGTACTGCCGGACCCGCCGTTCTCAGTTACGCGCTCCACGGGGGTCGAGCTGAGCGTGGCGGGCCAGGCACTTCGGGTGTTTGCGGCATACCGCCCGCCAGGAACTAATCTTTGCCTCCAAGATTTCAGGCACATCTTTGACGGTGGGAACCCGACCCTCCTGGCTGGCGACCTGAACGCCAAGCATAGAGCCTGGGGATCCAGAGTCGCCAACAGCGTGGGTCGGCGCATCCTCGAGGACGCGGAGGCGAATGGGTATGAGGTGTTAGGGCCAGAGACACCCACTCACATTCCCACCAACGTCAACCACCGTCCGGATGTGCTCGACATCGTACTCCACAAGAACCTACCGTGCCCGGTCTATGTGGAGGTGCTGTATGACATGAACACACAGCACCTCCCCATACTGGTCACGCTCGGTCTGGGACCCGAGTGCGCGTCATTGCCGCGCGCGAAGCGTAGGACGGATTGGGAGGGCTTTAAGTCCGCCCTGGCCGCCTACGACCACAAGGCCCCGTTAAATTCCCCGGAGGCGGTGGAGGCCGCGGCCGGGGCCTTCGCGACGTCAGTCAAAGAGGCCCTGGACGCGGCAACCACCGAGGTCCCGGATAACGCGCGTCGCGACCCCCTCCCGGTCCGTCTGCGCGATATGATCGCTAAAAAGCGTAAGCTGCGTAAGCAATGGGCGCGCACCCGCTGTCCCCGGGTGAAGCGTGACCTCAACGCCTTGGCGGAGAAGCTGTCTACGGAGATGATGGAGCATCGTGGCGCCGGCTGGGAGACAAGGATCGACCAGGCCGGAGAGCGAGAAACGTCGCTGTATCATCTCAATAGACAGCTAACCCGCGCCAAAGCCCCCGTTTACCCTTTGGTGGATGCCGAGGGCAAACGCCGCTTTGCGGCGAAGGACCGCACGGAGATTCTCGCGGAGTACATGGAGGGGCAATTCTCTCCGCACCCCGCGTCCGCCGCCGTCCGAGAGCATCACGAGTTCGTGGAGGCCCGCGTATCGGAATTTCTGAACGGCCCGACACCTACGCTGGAGGGGGTCGAGTTTATCTCACCCTCGGAAGCTAGGAAGGTCGCCGAGCGCTTACCCAAGCGCAAGGCGCCAGGCCCGGACGAGATCCCGAACATGGCGTTGGCGATGCTGCCCCAGAGAGCGTTGGTCGGGATGACCAAACTCTTCAACGGGATCCTCCGCACAGGCCACTTCCCGGATTGCTGGAAGTTGGGGAAAGTGATTGTTCTACCGAAGCCGGGGAAAGATCCCCAGTACCCGGCGAGCTACCGTCCCATCACACTCCTGTCGACCACGGCAAAGCTCTTTGAGAGGCTGACGCTGAACCGACTGCGCCCGTCACTTGTTTTAAGGGACGAGCAGTTCGGGTTCCGCGGCGGCCACTCAACGACGCTTCAGCTGACCCGGGTGATCCACCATCTGACAGATGAGTTCAATTACGGGCGACACACGGCCGGGGTCTTCCTCGATATCGAGAAGGCCTTCGACCGTGTGTGGCACCCAGGACTCATCTTCAAGTTGTTGGACTCGCCCGTGCCAGCGATGCTGGTTAGGTTGATAGCCGAGTTCCTGAGGGGACGGCGGTTCTTCATATCGGTCGAGAACAATCACTCTCGCCCACGCCCGATCCGTGCGGGGGTCCCGCAGGGCAGCTCGCTCTCGCCGTGGTTATACGCGGTCTACACCAACGACATTCCCACCCTTCAGGGTCACCTGCAAGAGTGGGAACGTGACGTTGAGCTCGCGTTGTTCGCGGACGACAGCGCCTTCTTCGCGTCGTCGCGCGACGCGAATCTTGCAGCCGCCAGGATGCAGCGCTTGCTCGACTTGCTGCCTGAGTGGCTCGACAAGTGGCGGATCTCCGTCAACGTCGGTAAGACGGTGGCCGTCCTGTTTAGCCGGAAACTCAAACCGCCGCCGCCGCTAAGGTTCCGGGAACGGAGTATAGTTTGGCAGCCTAAAGTTAAGTACCTCGGATGTCACATCGATCGCACGCTGCGGATGCGCCCCATGGTGGACCACTGTGTCCAACAGGCGCGCGCCGCGCGGGCGATGCTCCGACCGGTGTTGAGATCCAGGTTACCCGTCCACACGAAACTGAGGGTATACAAAATGTATATCCGTTCCCGCCTAACCTACGCGGCCCCGGCGTGGTACGCATTGGTGGCCAAGTCGCAGCGCGCTCGTCTCCAAGCGCAGCAGAACATATGTCTGCGTATCATCGCAGACGCGTTCCGCTACGCGAGGAACGACGTCCTGGCGCGCGACCTGAAGGTGCAGTCCATAGGTGAGTTTGTGGCCCAGTTGGCGAGGCATATGTATGCTCGAGCCGACAACGGGCCGCACCCGCACCTACGGGGCATAGCGCCGTTGCACGCGCGGCCCCCGGAAGGACGTCCGCTCCCTCGCGAGATCGAGGGACTGGACTCCCCCGCCTAACCGGGGGAGGACTGCACCGCTCAGCGGGTCCGCTGTAGGACCGCCCGCCCGCCCTGCGCTTTAGAAGTGTAGAGACGCACCCAGGGCAGTGTACCCTGCGAGAGAATTGCCCAGGTAAAGAGGAGATCCTCGAGGCCTGAACAAC